>PVKV010008180.1:0-89759 GCA_004027835.1 Alouatta palliata
AAAAAAAAAAAAAAAAAAAAAACACAATGTACATACCATAATTCAAATTTTTTTTTTTGCTGAAGATATGCTAGTACACATCTGAGACTTCAGCAAGTCCTAATCTTTTTGTTGGTGGAGGGTCTTGCCTTGATGTTGATGGCTGCTGACTGATCAGGGTGGTGGTTGCTGAAAGTTAAAGCGGCTATGGTAATTTCTTAAAAGAAGACAGCAATAAAGTTTGCCACATCAATTAACTTCTTTCACAAAAGATTTCTCTGTAACATTTGATGCTGTTTGATAGCATTTTGCCCATGGAATTTTTTCAAAACTGGAGTTAGTCCTCTCAAACTCTGCTGCTGTTTTATCAACTAAATTTATGTAGCATTCTAAATCTTTTGTTATTTCATCAGTGTTCATGGCATCTTCACCAGAAGTAGATTCTGTCCCAACAAACCACTTTCTTTGCTCATCCATAAGAAGCAACTTTTCATCCGTTTAAGTTTATTCATGAGATTGCAGCAATTCAGTCACATCTTCCACCTTTATTATAATTCTAATTCTAGCTCTGTTGCTATTTCTTTTCTTTCTTTTCTTTTTTTTCTGTGAGACAAAGTCTCACTCTGTTGCCCAAGCAGGACTGCAGTGGCACAATGTCGGTTCACTGCACCCTCCACCTCCCAGGTTCAAATGATTCTCCTGCCTCAGCCTCCTGAGTAGTTGGGACTACAGGCATGTGCCATCATGCCCGGCAAATTTTTGTATTTTTTTTTTTATTGTACTTTAGGTTCTGGGGTACATGTGCAGATCATGCAGGATTGTTGCATAGATACATACATGGCAAGGTGGTTTGCTGCCTCCATCCCCCATCACCTATATCTGGCATTTCTCCCCATGTTATCCCTCCCCAACCTCCCCACCCCCTGCTGTCCCTCCCCTAGCCCCCACCAACAGACCCCAGTGTGTGATGCTCCCCTCCCTGTGTCCATGTGTTCTTATTGTTCGACACTCACCTATGAGCGAGAACATGCGCTGTTTGGTTTTCTGTTGTTGTGTCAGTTTGCAGTGATGGTTTCTAGAGTCACCCATGTCCCTACAAAGAACATGAGCTCATCTTTTTTATGGCTGCATAGTATTCCATGGTGTATATGTGCCACATTTTCTTTGTTCAGTCTATCATTGATGGGCATTTGGGCTGGTTCCAGATCTTTGCTATTGTAAACAGTGGGGTAATGAACATACGTGTGCATGTGTCTTTATAATAGAACAGTTTATAATCCTTTGGATATATACCCAGTAATGGATTGCTGGATCAAATGGAATTTCTATTTCTAGATCCTTGAGGAATTGCCACACTGTGTTCCACAAAGGTTGAACTAATTTACACTCTCACCAACAGTGTAAAAGTGTTCCTATTTCTCCACATCCTCTCCAGCATCTGTTGTCTCCTGATTTTTTAATGATCGCCATTCAAGCTGGCATGAGATGGTATCTTAATGTGGTTTTGATTTGTATTTCTCTAATGACCAGTGATGATGAGCATTTTTTCGTATGTTTTTGACCTCATAAATGTCTTCTTTGAAAAGTGTCTGTATCTTTTACCCACTTTTGAATGGGTTTGTTTTTTTCTTGTAAATCTGCTTTAGTTCTTTATAGATTCTGGATATTAGCCCTTTGTCAGATGGGTAGATTGCAAATTTTTTTCCCATTCTTTTGGTTGCTAGTTCACTCTAATGATTGTTTCTTTTGCTGTGCAGAAACTCTTAAGTTTAATTAGATCCCATTTGTCTATTTTGGCTTTTGTTGCCATTGCTTTTGGTGTTTTAGTCATGAAGTCCTTGCCTATGCCTATGTCCTAAATGGTTTTGCCTAGGTTTTCTTCTAGTGTTTTTATGGTGTTAGGTTTTATGTTTAAATCTTTAATCTATCTGGAGTTAATTTTAGTGTAGGGGGTAAGGAAGGGATCCAGTTTTAGCTTTCTGCACATGGTTAGCCAGTTTTCCCAACACCATTTATTAAACAGAGAATCCTTTCCCTGTTGCTTGTTTTTGTCAGGTTTGTTAAAGATCAGATGGTTGCAGATGTGTGACATTACTTCCGAGGCCTCTGTTCTGTTCCATTGGTCTATATCTCTGTTTAGGCACTAATACCCTTCTGTTTTGATTACAGTAGGCTTGTAGTATAGTTTGAAGTCAGGTAGCATAATGCCTCAAGCTTTGTTCTTTTTTGCTTAGGATTGTCTTGGCTATGTGGGCTCTCTTTTGGTTCCAGATGAAGTTTAAAGTGTTTTTTTCCAGTTCTGTGAAGAAGGTCAATGGTGGCTTGATGGGGATAGCATTGAATTTATAAATTACTTTGGGCAGTATAACCATTTTCACGATACTGATTCTTCCTAACCATGAGCATGGAATGTTTTTCCGTCTATTTGTGTCCTCTCTTATTTCCTTGAGTTTGTAGTTCTCCTTGAAGAGGTCTTTCGCATCCTTTGTTAGTTATATTCCTAGGTATTTTATTCTCTTTGTAGCAATTGTGAGTGGCAGTTCGTTCTTGATTTGGCTTTCTTTAAGTCTGTTATTGGTGTATAGGAATGCTTGTGATTTCTGCACATTGATTTTGTATCCTGAGACTTTGCTGAAGTTGTTTATCAACTTCAGGAGATTTTGTACTGAGACGATGGGGTCTTCTGTATATACAATCATGTCATCTGCAAATAGAGACAATTTGAGTTCCTCTTTTCCTAATTGAATACCCTTTATTTCTTTTTCTTGCCTGATTTCTCTGGCTAGAACTTCTAATACTATATTGAATAGAAATGGTGAGAGAGGGCATCCTTGTCTAGTACTAGTTTTCAAAGGGAATGCTTCCAGTTTTTGCCCGTTCAGTATGATATCAGCTGTAGGCTTGTCGTAAATAGCTTTTATTATTTTAAGATACATTCCATCAATACCTAGTTTATTGAGAGTTTTTAGCCTACAGGGCTGTTGAATTTTGTTGAAGACCTTCTCTGTATCTATTGAGATAATCATGTGGTTTTTGTCTTTGGTTCTGTTTAAATGGTGGATTACATTTATAGACTTGCGTATGTTAAACCAGCCTTGTATCCCTGGGATGAAACCTACTTGATCATGATGGATAAGCTTTTTGATGTGCTGTTGCATTCGGTTTGCCAGTATTTTATTGAAGATTTTTGCATCAATGTTCATCATGGATATTGGCCTGAAGTTTTTTTTTGTTGTTGAATCTCTGCCCGGTTTTGGTATCAGGATAATGTTGGTCTCATAAAATGAGTTAGGAAGGATTCCCTCTTTTTGTATTGTTTGGAATAGTTTCAGAAGGAATGGTACCAGCTCCTCTTTGTACGTCTGATAGAATTCTGCTGTAAACCTGTCTGGACCTGGACTTTTTTTTTTTGTTGGTAGGCTATTAATTGCTGCCTCAACTTCAGACCTTGTTGTTGGACTATTTAGGGATTCGACTTCTTCCTGGTTTAGTCTTGGAGGGTGTGTGTCCCGGAATTTATCCATTTCTTCTGGATTTGCTGGTTTATGTGCTAGAGTTTTTTGTAGTAATCTCTGATGGTAGTTTGTATTTCTGTGACCTCGGTGGTGATATCCCCTTTATCATTTTTTATTGCATCTATTCAATTCTTCTCTCTTTTTTATTAGTCTGGCTAGTGGTCTATTTTGTTGGTTTTTTCAAAGAACCAGCTCCTGGATATATTGATTTTTTTTTTTGAAGGGTTTTTTTGTATCTCTGTCGCCTTCAGTTCTGCTCTGATCTTAGTTATTTCTTGTCTTCTGCTAGCTTTTGATTCTTTTTGATCTTGCTCCTCTAGCTCTTTCAATTTTGATGATAGGGTGTCAATTTTAGATCTTTCCTTGCTTCTCATGTGATATTGCTGTAAATTTCCCTCTAGACACTGCTTTAAATGTGTCCCAGAGATTCTTTTATGTTGTATCTTCATTCTCATTGGTTTTGAAGAACATCTTTATTTTTGCCTTCATTTCATTGTTTACCCAGTCAACATTCAGGAGCTGGTTGTTCAGTTTCCATATAATTGTGCGGTTTTGAGTGAGTTTCTTAATCCTGAGCTCTAATTTGATTGCACTGTGGTCTGATAGACTGTTTGTTATAATTTCCATTCTTTTGCATTTGCTGAGGAGTGGTTTACTTCCCATTATGTGGTCAATTTTAGAGTAAGTGCAATGTGGTACTGAGAAGAATGTATATTCTGTGGATGTGGGGTGGAGAGTTCTGTAATATGTCTGTTAGGTCCACTTGGTCCAGATCTGTGTTCAAGTCCTGAATATCCTTGTTGATTTTCTGTCTCGTTGATCTGTCACATATTGACAGAGGAGTGTTAAAGTCTCCCACTATTATTGTGTGGGAGTCTAAGTCTCTCTACAGGTCATTAAAAACTTGCTTTATGTATCTGGGTACTCCTGTATTGGGTGCATATATATTTAGGATAGTTAGCTCTTCTTCTTGCATTGATCCTTATGTAATGTCCTTCTTTGTCTCTTTTGATCTTTGTTGGTTTGAAGTCCATTTTATCAGAGACTAGGATTGCAACTCCTACTTTTTATTTTCTCTCCGTTTGCTTGGTAAATCTTCCATCCCTTTATTTTGAGTCTATGTGTGTCTTTGCACATGAGATGGGTTTCCTGAATACAGCACACTGATGGATCTTGACGTTTTATCCAGTTTGCCAGTCTGCGTCTTTCACTGGGACATTTAAGCCATTTACATTTAGTGCTAATATTGTTATGTGTGAATTTGATCCTGCCATTTTGTTACTGGCTGTTTATTTTGCCTGTTAGTTCATGTGGTTTCTTCATTGCATCGTTGGTCTTTGCCATTTGGTACGTTTTTGCAGTGGCTGGTACTGGTTGTTCTTTCCATGTTTAGTGCTTCCTTCAGAAGCTCTTGTAAGGCAGGTCTGGTGATGATGAAATCTATCAGTAATTGCTTGTCTGTAAAGGATTTTATTTCTCCTTCACTTATGAAGCTTAGTGTGGCTGGGTATGAGATTCTGGGTTGAAAGTTCTTTTCTTTAAGGTTGTTGAATATTGGCCCCCACTCTCTTCTGGCTTGTAGGGTTTCTGCCAAGAGATCTGCTGTGAGTCCAATGGGCTTCCCTTTGTGGGTAACTCGACCTTTCTCTCTGGCTGCCCTTAGCATTTTTTCCTTCATCTCAAACCTGGTGAATCTGATGATTATGTGCCTTGGGGTTGCTCTTTTCTTGAGGAATATCATTGAGGTGTTTTCTGTATTTCCTGGATTTGAATGTTGGTCTGCCTTGCTAGGTTGGGGAAGTTCTCCTGGATAATATCCTGAAGAGTGTTTTCCAGCTTGGATTCATTCTCCCCATCATATTCAGATGTAACGATTAAGTATAGATTAGGTCTTTTCACATAATCCCATATTTCTTGGAGGCTTTTTTCATTTCTTTTCCCTCTTTTTTCTCTACTTTTGATTTCTCCTTTTATTTCATTGAGTTGATCTTCAATCTCTGATATCCTTTCTTCTGCTTGATCGATTTGGCTATTGAAACTTGTGTATGCTTCACAAAGTTCTTGTGCTGTGTTTTTCAGCTCCATCAAGTTGTTTATGTTCTTCTCTAAGCTGGTTATTCTAGTTAGCATTTCTCTAACCTTTTTTCAAGGTTTTTGGTTTCTTTGCAGTGGGTTAGAACATACTCCTTTAGCTCAGAGAAGTTTGTTATTACAAACCTTCTAAGCTGCCTCTGTCATTTCGTCACTCATTCTCCCTCCTATTGTGTTCCCTTGCTGGTGAGGAGTTGTAATCCCTTGGAGGAGGAAAGGTGTTCTGGTCTTTGATGGTATCATCCTTTTTGTGCTGGTTTCTTCCCACCTTCATGGATTTAGCTAGCTTTGATCTTAGGGAGCCGTTTGAGGAGGCAGCTGTCTCTTGTCTGCCTGCAGAGGTGCTTGCTGCTGGGCTGCCACTCAGTTGAGCTGCTGTGTATGTTTCTGTGTCTTTTGTTTACACAGAAAGATTAGACCCACCTCTGCAATGATGGCTGCCCTTCCCCTCACCGAGTTCAGTGGTTCCGGGTCAAGCTCAAACTGATGTGCTGGCTTCAAAACTCTTGAGGGAAAGGGCTTCAGTTTTCTGGGCTTTGTGGGGGAGATACCCGCCTAGCTATATCTCCTGACTCCCTGCTTTCAGCTCTCTTTCTTTCTGAGGGGCAGGTAGCTCTGTCCGAAAGGCTCTCTCGGCATTATCCATTATGTCCGCTTAGATCTGTGCCAACAACCCATGGCACCAGCTGGGGTTCCTGCTCAGCTGTGTGCTGGTACCTCATGGGCGCTTTTTAGCCCAGCAAAGGTCTCCTGGTCTGTGGGTTGCAGAGGGCTTGGGTGAAGGACAGTATCTGATCTGGAATGCCAGAGGGGGAGAGCCCCTGATCCTTTGGTTAGATGCACTTCCCAGGTGGGGCAGCACCCTGCCCTGCTTTGGTTTGCCCTCTTTGGGTTATACCCACTGTTCAACCAGTCCCATTGAAATGAACCTGGTACCTCATTTGGAAATGTGGAGATCACTCACCTTCTGCATCTCTCTCACTGGGAACTGCACTCTGAAGCTGTTTCTATTTGGCTATCTTGGTGGAGGTCTCTAATTTTTGTATTTTTAGTAGAGATAGGATTTCATTATGTTGGCCAGACTGGTCTTGAACTCCTGACCTCCTGATCTGCCCATCTTGGCCTGCCAAAGTGCTGGGATTACAGGTGTGAGCCACCATGCCCAGCCTTTGTTGCTATTTCCACCACATCTGCAGTTACTTCCTCCACTGGAGTCTTGAACTCTTCAGAGTTATTCATGAGGGTTGGCATCAACTTATTCCAAATTCCTGTTAATGTTGACATTTTGACATCCCATGAATCACAAATATTCTTTTTTTTTTTTTAGATAGAATCTCACTCTGCCCCCTAGGTTCAAGTGATTCTCTTGCCTTAGCCTTCCAAGTAACTGGGATTACAGACACTCGCCATCATGCCTGGCTAATTTTTGTATTTTTAGTTAGGATGGGTTTTGTCATGTTGGCCAGGCTAGTCTCAAACTCATGACCTCAGGTGATCCACCTGCCTCAGCCTCCCAAAGTAATGAGATTACAGGCATGAGCCACTGCACCCAGCTCACAAATATTCTTAATGACATCAAGAATGATTAATCCTTTTCCAAAGGTTTTCAATTTACTTTGCCCAGATCCATCAGAGGAATCACTAGCTACAGCAGCTATAGCTTTACAAAATGTATTTCTTAAGTAATATGACTTGAAAGTCTACTCTGATTTGTGGGCTGCAGTATGGATGCTATATTAGCAGGCATAAAAACAATAATCTTATACATCTCCATCAGAGCTCTAGGGTGGCTATGTGCATTGTCAATGAGAAGCAATATTTTGAAAGGAATATTTTTTCTGAGCAGTAGGTCTCAACAGTAGGCTTAAAATATTCAGTATACTATTCTGTGAATAGCTTGCTGTCATGCAGTCTTCATTGTTCCATTTATATAGCACAGGCAGAGTAGATTTAGCATCATTCTTAAGGGCCCTAGGGTTTTCAGGATGGTAAATGAGCACTGGCTTTAACCTAAAGTCATCAACTGCCTTAGCCTCTAATAAAGAGAGTCAGCCTGTTCTTTGAAGCCAGACATTGACTTCTCCTCTCTATCTATGTAAGTCCTAGGTGGCATCTTCTTCCAATAGAAGGCTGTTTTATATACATTTATATTCTGTTGTTTAGTGTAGTCACCTTCACGAATTATCTTAGCTAGATCTTCGGTATAACTTGCTGTAGCTTCTTAATCAGCACTTGCTGCTTCACCTTGTACTTTTGTGCTATGGAGATGGCTTTATTCTTTAAATCTCATGAATAACTTCTGCTAGCTTACAATTTTTCATTTGCAGCTTGCTCACTTCTCTCAGCCTTCATAGAACTAAAGAGAGCTTGGGCTTTGCTCCAGATTAGGCACTGGCTAATGAAAATATTATAGTTGATTTTCTCTTCTATGCAGACCACTAACACTTTCTCCATATCGGCAATAAGGCTATTTTGCTCTCTTATTATTTGCACATTCATTGGAGTAGCACTTTTAATTTCTTTCATGAACTTTTTCTTTGCATTTGCAACTTGACTGACTAACTGGCACAAGAGGCCTAGATTTAAACCTATCTCAGCTTTCAACTTGCCTTCCTCACTAAGGTTAATCATTTCTAGTTTTTGATTTAAAGTGAGATCCGTGCAACTCCTCTTTTCACTTGAATGCTGAGGAACCATTGTAGTTACTATAATAATTGATTCTAATTTCAATATTGTTATGTCTCAGGGAATAGGGAAGCCCAAAGTGATGGAGAGAAACAGAGGAATGGCTGGTTGGTGGAGCAGTTAGAATGCACACAATATTTGTCAATTACGTTTGCTGTCTTATATGGATGTGGTTCATTGGTGCCCCTAAACAGTTAAAACAATAGTAACGTCAAAGATCACTTAATACAGATTACCATAATAGATATAATAATAATAATAATAAATTTTGAAATATTGCATAATTACCAAAATGTGACACAAAGTCATGAAGTGAGCACATGCTATTGGAAAAATGATGCCAGTAGACTTGCTCAACACAAGGTTGCTACTAACCTTCAATTTCTAAAAAAACACAGTATCTGCAACATGTAATAAAGTAGAGCACAATAAGATGAAGTATGTCTGTATTTCTTCTTCTCTATTCTATATATTCCATCCTTTTTTTTTCCCCTTTTGTACTTCAGTCTAGGTATTTTCTACTGACCGGTCTTCCAATTTACTAATTTTTTTAAACTGTGTCTAATCTGCTGATAAAACTCATCTCATGAGTTCTTGATTTTATTTATCCTAAAGTTTTAGAATTTCCAATGGATTCTTTTTTATTTTTATATTCTGCTGAAATTATCTGTCTTGTTTCTTGTTTAATTGTACATTTTAATCATAGCTACTGTAAAGCTTATGTCAGATAATTCTAACATCTATATTTCTATAAGTCTGTTTCTATTGCTTTCAGCCAATCCTTGACTTTGTATCTAATATTCTTTAGTGTGCCAGGTATTGGCATGAAAAACATAGAGATAATTTGAGACCATAGATGACATAGTGTTCCTCCGGAGAGGATTTATCTTTGCTTTCAACAGGCAAGTAGGCTGGGGCAGATCACTCTCATCTAAACAGGGATTGAAACTGTACTTCAGTCTTTTTGAGATCTTGTCTGTTTTTGTTTCACCTTTACTCCTCAGATAGATATAGCTCTTCGAGTCCTCAAAAGAAAGCCAGGTTTTGTTTATCAGAGTCTTCTACCTTGGTGGGCCCTGAATTCCCATTTTTCTCTCTCCAGCTTCATGAACATGTCAGGAGATCTGCTCAGCTTCTCTGCCTGTCATCTCTAGGTTTACTTTCAAAATCAGCACTTAAGGGTAAAAGAGTTCTAAATGTCATGCTCACTTTTATTAGTTTCTCTCTTTTTTCATATCCTAGCCCTGAAAATCCTCACTGACTTGTGACTCTAATGCATTTAGACATACTTTAAATATACACTGTGTTGAACTTTCTGTGTTTTCTCGGAAGGAGGGTTGGTCTAAAATACTCTAAGTCCGCCGTTGTCAGAGGTAAAACATCTCTGATTGCTCAATATGGAATTGGCCACAAGGATTCTTGACTTTGCCCAGAAAAGAATTAAAATGCAAGCCAGTAGTGGAAGAAAACAGCTTTATTGAAGAGCTGTTACAACTCTAGCATTGCTACAGCTCCGTGACTGCTCCTGCAGAGCAGGAAAACTTCATAGGCAGTGTGCTGAGAGTAGCAACTCAGGGAAGTTTTGCAGTCATATTTCTACCTACTTTTAATTACATATAGACTAAGGGGTGGGTTATCCAGAGATTTCTAGGGAGAGGTAATAACTTTTGGGTCATCAGGTTATTTCCATAGAAAGGGGCAGTAACTCCCAGGTGTTGCCATGGCAATGGTAAACTGACAAGGCACACTGGTGGGCATGTCTGATGGAAAGCTGCTTCTGCCTTGTCCCTGCTTTAGCTAGTCCTCAATTTGTTGTGGTGTCTAACTTATGCCTTCTACCTCAGCAAGAGTGGAAGCAAACTAGTTAGAAGACTATTTTAATAATCTATTAGGTTGGTACAAAAGTGGTTTTTGCCATTAAATGTAATGGCAGTTACTTTTGCACCAACCTAGTAAGTGACACTAGTGATATGCTGTCAAAGATGATAGTAGGGAAAAGATAATTTTACATTTATGGAGGACTTTTAGATTTTTTGGCTTAAATAGCTGAGTAATAATGGTGTTACTGACTCAGATGGGAAAGACTAAGGGAAAAGTAGGTTTGGGAGGGGTTAGGTGAGAATAAATGTACAAATTGCAAATGTATCCCCATAAGGGTACATTGGGATGTATGTGAGTGGGGACCCTGGCCCAGAGAGAGAGACCCCAGAATCCAGTCAGAGCCACTGTTACAAATTTTTATGAGATTGGTCAGTGGGCCTCTGAGTCCTTTTCTCCTTTGATCCTAGAGCTAAGTCTTCTCACTTCATAGAACCTAGTCCTAAAATCCTGAGAAAGTTATAAGAATTGGCCTCTTTAGGGGCAGACTTTCTTGTCTAAGACACTCAGACTCTCAGAATCTCAGTTTCCATCAAATTGGTTGTATTAGTTCATTTTCACGCTGCTGACAAAGACATATCCGAACTGGGAACAAAAAAAGATTTAATAGGACTTACAGTTCCACATGGCTGGGGAGGCTTCAGAATCATGGTGGGAGGCTAAAGGCTCTTCTATAATTGGACTTATAGTTCCACATGGCTGGGGAAGCCTCAGAATCATGGTGGGAGGTGAAAGACTCTTCTTACATGGTGGTGGTGAGAAAATAAGGAAGAAGCAAAAATGGAAACCTCTGATAAACCCATCAGATCTAATGAGATTTACTCACTATCACGAGAATAGCATGGGAAAGACCAGCCAACCTGCCTCAATTATCTCCCTCAGGTTCCTCCCACAACACATGGGAATTCTGGGAAATACAATTCAGGTTGAGATTTCAGTGTGGACACAGCCAAACTGTATCATTGGTATAATAATTTCTTCTTCCTGTGTACTCTCCAAGTTCCTGTGAATAGCAAAGACTGTTTCTTAGTTGTGAAAATGTGCTTTTTAAACTGTGAGTGCTGTGAAAAGGTGGAGTCATGTGTTAATATTTCCAGATATCCTCAGGGACATTAGTGGGAGGTAAGGAAGCAACTGACAAGTTTGTTTGCCTGCTAGAGCAGGAAGGGGAGCGATTGATGAGGCCAGGCTGAAAAGATTAGATTTGATGTGCAGGACAAATTACTAGAACCCAGGCAGAGAGAGACCAGTGAGGGAAGACCTTCTGACAGAGCCATTGGCCTGCAGTTGAGAAGCTCATGACCCCACAGGGAGGGAACTAGGGAAGTGTCTCTCCAACCTTATGCTCCTCCTTCCCTCTGATCTCCTGCTAGTGCCCCTATTGGCAAAACCCAACTAGAGTTTCCTTATGCCCATGCAAGCAAGCGCAAATACGCCTCATTTCTTCCCCTTTTCTGGCTTAAAAAGCATCATATTAAAACAGTGTTCTTAACTTTGCTTTTTCACAATATGTCATGAATACCTGTCATTCTTTTTCTTCTTGCTATATAATACCTGTTGTATAGGTGTTTCATGATTAGCCCAATCCCTTTTTCCTATTACAAGCAATGAAGGCTGTAGCCATGTACTTTGTGATATCACATTTGTACAACTGTGTCTGTAAATAAATTCCTAAAGATGAAATTATTAGACCAAGGGTCATGTGCATTTATAATTTTAAGAGATAGTGTCAAATTAATCACCATAAGGCTATACCAATTTACATTCTCATCAGCAAAATGTTACCTTAGTATAGTTTTAATTTGTATTTATATTATTAAAAGTGAAGTTGAGCTTCTTTACATAATTTTTATGAGTTACACACAACATATACGTAATATAAAATTTACCATTTTAACCATTTAATGAAGTGTGCAATTCAGCAGAATTTAATACACTCACAGCATCATACAACCATCACCACTATTTAATTCCATAACTTTTTTTAAATCACCCCAAAAGGAAATTTTGTACCCATTAAACAGTCACTTCCCATTTTCCCTTCCCAAGAAACTACTAATCTGCTTTCTGTCTCTGTGCTTTTGCCCATTGTCCATGTTTTACATAAAGGGAATCATACTGTCAAAGTCAAATAAAAATATAAAGATAAATCTCTAAAGAAGAGCTCTTATTTGGGAAACAAAATTGTGATTGGAGGCATACACACAAACCAGGCAGTCTTTGATATGTACAAGAACAGAGAAGGTTGGGGGTTTTATTAGAAAGATAAATGTTACATATTGTTTGGAAGGAAAGCTCCTTGGCACTAGCAAAGTTTTGGGGAACTGGCAAACTGATTGGTGAGTGATAGCAGTAAGTAAAATTAGTCTTAGTGTCACCGTAGTTTATTTAAGCTGCTACTAGGTAAAATTAGTCTTAAGGTTATATAGCAGGTCATTTCAGTAACTGGATTGTGATATAATCCCTGAGCAGGCTCTTGTGCCCCAACTGTTTTTTCCCTGTGGCCTCGACTCTAATTTAATTGGGTGTGACAAGATAACTGCAACATATATTATCCATTGTCACATCTCCTTCTCTTGGTCAAGGTCTTTTCTGAAAGCATCACTGATCACCTATCTTGAAGTTAGGCTAATTGTCCCTCAGTGCCAGGATGGACCTGTTCCAGTGGTCTCTGGTCTCACACTGTGGGGAAGGTAATGGAGTCAAAGTCAAGGACCCCAGACATAATTGAGCAACAAAGAGGCCATAAGGAAGAAAAAACACTTTCTTTGGGCAGTTTTGCCTGGAGTTTGCCATTGAGTTCTGACTTCTTAGACCCATGGGCATTAAGCAATCATTCAAAATGTTGAACTAACATTATCCTGTTGGAAGAACTGGCTTTACAGATATTAGACAGATAATAAGAACAGACCTGAAAGATCATAATACAAAAAATAACCAGCAACAGTATCCTAAATTCAGTTTTGAACCAAGAGCCCAAGCCTAAGGGCAATTAACTAAGCAAATCAAAAGATCATGGGGGAACTGGGAACTGGGTGAGACCTGTTGTAGCCACTAAGTAGCATTTCATGACTGGGTTGAGTTAACGCAGAGTAGCAACTCTAAAAGGGACTTCTAGTGCAATTTGAACGATGTTTGTTAGGGGTCTTGTCAAAGTTACCCACTAGGTGGCCTAAAGGATTTATTAGGTTAGATTCTGTCAAGTTGCTCATAGCAGTTACTGATTGTGAAATTTTGATTATAGCCATTACTCTGTTCAGTGAAAAAGGTAGGTATTACAAAGGGTAAGAGTCTCATTGTGATATGGAGTCTTGTTTGGGCATCTTGGGAAAAGCTATCTACAGCATGAAGTTGGCATATTGCAGCTTGAGTATCCCTGATTATGGTGGTTATGGCACCAGCTGGTTTATTAAACACTCTCTGTAGCTCACTCGTTAAGCATGAACCTTGTCTTTTGAAATTTACACCAAATTATCTAGCCTCAGTTTACAGGTCTTTAGGAAAGAACAGTTCCTGCTCTTAGTAATTCAATGAGAGAAAACTGGATTAAAGAAACCTAGACAAATTTAGTATCCAGTCTAGTCTATAGGTAGATAATAAAAACTAGAAAACGGTGCACAGGGCTACAATCTAGTAACAGGTATATTATAGTTTTTCTTTGGAAACATAATTTTTCTCTTCAGTCATCCCAGCTTCTACCAAAAACAATCAGAGTAAGACAATTTTGTTTGTAACATAAGTTTAGTCTCATCAATTTTGGTCTGGTCATTTACATAAATGCAGCAAGAATGGTAATTGATCACATAGGAATCTAAGACTTGACTTTTGTAAAAAAAAAATATTGAGACTAGGAAGACAAAGGCAGGCTTTATATATTATATAGATAGATTATATATATAATACATATATATATAATCTATCTATATAATATATATAATCTATATAATATATATAATATATAGATAGATTATATATAATACATATATATAATCTATCTATATAATATATAATATATAATATATAATATATTATATATATATACACACATACACACACACATACATATAATATATAAACAACATTTAATATGACATCTTAGTTAAACTTTTGTTTGCTGGTATTTTGCTGAGAATTTTCAAATCTACATTAATAAGGGGTATTTGTTTTTCTTTTTTGTAGTGTCTTTGTCTGGCTTTGGCATCAGGGTAATGCTGGTTTCATGGAATGAGTTTCGAGGTTTCCATTTCTTCTATTTTTAGATGAGTTTGAGAAGTTTCAGTGTTAGTTCTTCTTCAAATTTTAGGTAGAATTCACAAGTGAAAATATCTAGTCCCAGGCTTTTCTTGGGAGGTTGTAGATTACTGATTCAATCTCTTCACTTGTTAGAGGCTTGTTCAGATCGAGTTAGTTTCAGTCATTCACGTGTCTTAGAAATGTGTCTGTTTCTTTCAGATTATCTCACTTGTCGGCATCCAGTTGCTCACAATTTTCTCTTATAATGTTTTAATTCTGTAAGGTTGATTGTAGTGACCCACTTTCATTTTTTAATTTTAGTAATTTACATCTCTTTTAGGCATTCTAGCTAAATATTGTTCAGTTTTGTTGCTCTATACAGAGAACTAACATCTGTTTTGTTGTTTCTCTCTCTGGTTTATCTGTCTTTTATTTACCTCGACTGACTCCGATCATTATTATTTTCTTCCCTCTGCCAGCTTTGAGTTTAATTTGTTCTTCTTTTTCTTCTTTAAGATTAGGTTAGATTGTTGATTTGAGATTTTCTTCTCTTTTAATGTAGGCATTACAGCTATAAACATTCCTGAGTACTGCTCTCAATGTATCCTTTAAGTTTTGGCGTGTTGTTTTTGTTTTCATTTCCTTAAAGTGTTTTCTAATTTCCCTTGAGATTCCTTCTTTGACCCATTTGTTGTTTAATAATGTGTTGCTTTATTTTCACTATTTGTGAATTTTCCAAATTTCTTTCTGTTATTGATTTCTAATTTCATATCATTGTGCTTGGAGAAGATATTTTATAATGATTTCAGTCTTTTTAAATTTATTGAGATTTGTTTTGTTGTCTAATATGTAGTTTATTCCGAAGAATGTTCCATGTGCAATAGAGAAAATGTGTGTTTTGCTGTGCTTGGATCAAATGTTCTATATGTGTCTGTTAGTTCTAGTTGGTCTGTAATGTTCTTCAAGTCTTCTATTTCCTTGTTTGTCTTTTGTCTAGTTATCCTATCCATTATCAAAAGTGGGATGTTAAAATATTTAACTATTACTATAAAATTGCCTATTTCTTCCTTAAATGCTGTCAGGTTTTGCTTCATGTATTTAGGGGCTCTATTGTTACATATGCTTATGTTTGTAATTGTTATTTTTCTAGATGGAATAATGGTCTTCCTAATATATAATGTCCTGATTTGTCTCCTATAGTAATTTTTTACTTAAAGTCTATTTTTGCCTGATATTATTAGTGTAACCACTCTGGTTTTTTTTTCCTTAGGTTATCATTTGCTTGGAATGTTTGTTTTCAACCTTTCATTTTCAACTTAGTTATATGTATGTTGGTTTGTTTTTTGTTTTTTGAGATGGAGTCTTGCTCTGTCGCCAGACTGGAATGCAGTGGCATGATCTCAGCTCACTGCAACCTCTACCTTCTGGGTTCAAGCGATTCTCCTGCCTCAGCCTCCCGAGTAGCTGAGATTACAGGCACCCACCACCACACCCAGCTAATTTTTGTATTTTTAGTAGAGACAGGGTTTCACCTTGTTGGCCAGGATGATCTTGATCTCCTGACCTCGTGATCTACTTGCATTGGCCTCCCAAAGTGCTGGGATTACAGGCATAAGCCACCGTGCCTGGCCTGTTTGTTTGTTTAGAGATGGGGTATCACTATGTTGCCCAGGCTGGACTCGAACTCCTGGGTTCAAGAAATCCTCCTACCTCAGCCTACCAAGTAGCTGGAACTACAGACACATGCTACTGCACATAGCTTTAGTTGTATGTTTGAATTTAAAATTCATCTCTTGTAGGAAGCATGTAATTGGATTACAGTTGGATTTCCATTCTGTGATCTAAGTTTTGTTTAAGATTTTAATCCATTTATGTTTAAAGTAATTACTGACTAGGAAGGACTTCTGCCATCTTGCTGTTTTCTAGAAATCTTACCTGTTTTCCAATTCCTCCATCATTGCCTTTTTTATGTTTATTTGATTTTTTTACTGTATGGTTTTGAATTCTTCTCATTTATTTTTCTGTATATTTTAGTCATTTCCTTTGTGGTTACCCTGGTGACTATAAGTAACATCTTAAATGTATAACAGTCTAGTTTGGATTAATACCAACTTAGCTTTAGTAGCATACAAAGTTCTCTGCTCCTGTACAGCTTCATTCCCATCCCTCCATTTTATGTTGACATTGTTATAAATAACATCTTTATTAATTCTGTGCCTATTAACATATATTTACAATGATTGTTTTATGTATTTGTCTTTTAAATCATACAGAAACAGAAAAGTTACAAACTGAAAAATATGATAATACTGCTTTTATGTTTACCTGTGTCATTACCTTTATCATTGTTCTTTATTTCTTCATATAACTTCAAGTTATTGTCTAGTATCTGTCCATTTTAACCTGGACTCAATGGCATGTTTTGTGGTACAGGCCTACGAGAAACAAACTCTCTTAACTTGTGTTTATCTGGAAATGTCTTATTTTCTCCTTCAGTTTTGAAGGATAGCTTTGCTCAATATAGAATTCTAGGTTGAGGCTGGGTGCAGTGGCTCATGCCTGTAATTTGAGCACTTTGGGAGGGCTACACAGGCAGATTGCTTGAGTCCAGGAGATTGAGACCACCCGGGGCAACATGGTGGAAACCTGTCTCTGCAAAAAATACCAAACAGCCAGGTGTAGTATCATGTGCCTGTTGTCCTAGCTACTTGGGAAGCTGAGATGGGAGAATCACTGGGCCCTGGAGGTCAAGACCGCAGTGAGCTGTGATCATGCCACTGCATTCCAGCCCAGGTGACAGAATGACACCCTGTCTTAAAAAACAAAAAAAAATTATCAGTTGACAAGGGTTTTTTGTTTGTTTGTTTCTCTTTCAGCACTTTAAATATGTCCTTCCTCTGCCTTTCAGCCTCCATAATTTCTGATGAGTAATTGGCTATTAATCTTATTGAGGATTCCTTGAACTTGATGTGTTGCTTCTCTCATTGTTTTCAAGATTTTTTCTGTGTTTTTTGATAATTTTATGATAATGTGTGTCAATGTTGATCTCTTTGAATTTATCCCACTTTGAATTTGTTGAGGTTTTTAGATATGTAGATTTAAATCTTTCATCAAATTTGAAGAGTTTTAGGCAATGATTTCTTCAGATATTCTTTTGGCTCCTTTCTCTCCTATCCTTCTGGGACTCCCATTATGTGTCTTGGGTATGTGTGATGCTGTCCCACAGGTATCTTAGGCTCTGTTAACAGTTCTTCATTCTTTTTTCATTCTGCTCCTCAAACTGAATAATACTAATTATCCTATCTTCAAGTTTGCTGACACTTTCTTCTGCCTGCTTAGATCTACCATTGAATTTTTTTATTTTGGTTATTTTACTTTTTAACTCTAGAATTTCTGATTGATTACGTTTCATAATTTCTGTCTTTATTGATATTTTCTATTTGGTGAGATACTGTTCCCCTGGTTTCCTTTAGTTGTTTTTCCATGGTTTCCTTTGGCTCTTTAAATATAGTTAAGCAGTTCATTTAAAGCCTTTGTCTAGTAAGTCCAATATCTGCGTTTCCCTGGGGACAGTTTCTGGTAATTTTTTTTCCTGTGAATTTTCCATACATTTTTGTTTCTTTGTATACCTCAGGTTTTTCTTGTTGTTGAAAACTGAACATTTTAAATACTAGAATGTGGTAACTGTGGAAATCAAATTTCCCCTTTTCCTTTAGATTTGTTGTTGCTGCTTGTTGTAGTTTGCAGCTGTTTGTTGTTTAGTTACTTTTCCAAACTATTTTTATAAAGACTGTACCATTTGTCATGTATAGTCTCCATTCAGTTACATAAGTGATTTAACAGAGATCAGCTAGTGATTTGACAGAGATTATCTGGAGCCAAAACAAAAACAAAACTCTTCCCAGTCTTTGCAGGCTGGCTCTGTGTTGAGGCATTCATTCAATGCTGTTAGCCAGGCTGTTCACATCAAGGCTAATCTGCATTAGCCTTCACCTTCTACTTTCAAACAGTCCAATGATCAGCCAGAAGTGAAAGCTTAGGGTATTCTCAGGCCTTTTCAAAACATGGTTCCAAACCTTGTGTCTATATTCCTTGGTATGCGTGTGAGCCTTTCAAAGCCTTATTCTCCTATATGCCTCCTTCCCCAACCTCTTTCTTCCCAGGCTGTTTAGCCTATCTATCTTTGCCTCATCTGTTACCCCTTGCACCAGCAGGCTGTGTTTGGTATCTTTGTCTTTAAATGAACCTGACAGATGCTTTCCAGGAGGGACTCCTCCAGACCTGAGAAAGTTGCAAGGCAGATAAAACAAAGTTAAGCCCAGTGATCCCTCAGGGAACCTCCAGACATGTCAGCCCACAGAGCTACAATTCCTAGAGAACAAGATTCATATTGTCCCCTCCAGTACTAGCAAGCTGCACCAGGAATAGGGGCTGTCATTCCATGGATGCTATTTAGCAGGGCCACGAGGGATGGCAGGGGAGTATGCTAAAAATGCTACAGTTCTCTCTTACCAAAATTTAGCAGCATCTTTCTTAATTAAGCATTCCCGTGGTTGTTGCAAGTTTTTTTCTTTGAATTCCAGAAATCTGGATAAAGTTGTTTCTGACAGTGTTTGCCAGCTTCATTGTTGATCTAGTGAATGGATATGGTTTTTGAGTTCTAAAATTAGAGTAAACACCATTTTTGGTGACTTTACTCCCTCTTTTATGAGTTTATTTTTAAATTTTTATTTTTATTTATTTTAGTGAAAGGGTCTTGTTCTGTCTGCCTCAGGCTAGAGTGCAGTGGTGTGATCATGGCTCACTATAACCTCGAACCCCTGGGCTCCAGCATTCCTCCCACCTCAGCCTCCCAAGAAGCTGGAACTACAGGCATGTGCCACCATGGCTGGCTAATTTTTTAGTTTTTAGTAGAGATGATGTCTTGCTATGTTTCCCAGGCTTGTCTGAAACTTCTGACCTCAAGTGATCCTCCTGCCTCAGCCTCCCAAGGTGCTGAGATTACAGGTGTGAGCTACTGTGCCCAGCCCTCCCTCCTTTATAATTTTTACAACCTGTATTCTTTTCTGTGAATTATTTGTTCACAACTTTTGTCCACATTTTACTGGGTTATTGACTTTTTCTAATTGACTTGTAGTATTTTACACAGTGGAGACATTGGCCACTGTTCTGTGGTAAGAGTTTCAAATGTGTTTCTCAGTTTGTAGTTTGTCTTTCATCTTTGGTTATGATAGTTTTGGGTTTTTTGTGTATGTGTATTTTTTTTTTAACAGAGGGATTTTGGAGGCTTTTTTCTTTCGTGTACTTGACTTTATCAGTCTTTTTTCTATTTTGACTTCTGGACTTTCTAGTCATAATTATAAAAAGCCTTCCCTGATTCAAAATTGTAGAATAATATCCCCATATTTTCTAGTAGAAATGTTATGGCTTAATTGCCTCACATTTAAATCTTAGATTATTTTGAACTTATCCCTGGATAAGTTATAATTAATAGATCTAGCATCCCCCACACCCTCCTCTGCCCCAGATATGCAGGTTCTTGAATAAGAAATACTCTTAACAAATTTGTTCAGCAAGTGTTTATCAGCATTAATAGCCTCTGAGAAATAACGCTCACCTGGCATTGCACTTGTTTCATGACGCCCTGGTTTCTAATCCTAGCCCTTGCCACTTAATTACCGTATGAACTTGGGCACCCGTTCACCTGGTGGGAACCGTCTGTTCTGTGATCTGTAAATGGCAATAAGAGTTTCTGTCCTGCCAATTGCACAGAGTTGTTATAAAATTAACCAAGACAATGTCTATTCCAAGACTATGATGCAGTAAAATCCTAAATATGCTACTGCCTTTCATCATGTTTAGTATTTTACAGCATCCACAGTCTTAGAATAGATATTGATAAAAGTAGAATTGCAGCAGCACTTTCTATGTGGACGGCGCTTCTTCCCATGTAAATGCCACAACCCTTACAACAACCCAGTACAGTGTTTGGAACATGGGCGGGGCCCAACAAACATTGGTTTGAATATTTATTAAATCTCTGTTGAATCTTTACTATTTTTCAAATGCTACTGTCTTATTCCATTGAATAAAACACTCCAAATTCATGAACTCATGGAACTTGCATTCTAGTAGCACAGAGAAGTACAATAATAAAATTTAAAAGTACAAGTTATGTTAGATAGGAAGCAGTGCTAAGGAGGAAAATAAAACAGGGGAGGGAAAGAGTCTTGGGAGTAGAGGGATGCAACAAGGCAATCAGAAAATCTCATTAAGAAGGTAACATTTGGACAGAGACTTAAAGGAGTGAGAGAGTGAGATGGATGGCTCTATGGGAGAAGAGCAAAGGCCGCTATCCTCCCAGACTAAAGGATAGTGGGAGGCCAGTGTGGCCAAAGCCCAGTGAGCAAAGGCGAGAATGCTGGAGAGTAAGAGAGGTAAGGGGACGAGATACAGGGGCCAGATTCTTGTAGCCTTGAAGCACATGGCAGGGACTGTAGCTTTTATTCTGTAAAAGGTAGAAAGCCACCGAAGGGTTTCGAGGAGAGTAGTGACATGACGTGGGCTAGGTTTTAACAGGATCCCTCGATCAGCTGTTTGGAGAACAGACTGAAGACAGGCCACGGAAGAAAGCACAGGACCCATTAGGAGGTATTTGCAGGCAGCCAGCCAAGAATGAAGGCAGCCTGTACCACATCCGTGGGGGTGGAGGGCAGGAAAAACAGTCAGATTATGGGTCTGTCTTGAGTGTAGAGAGGACAGACTTGCTGACAGATTAGATGGGATGTATTGTGTGTGAGAGAAAGGAGTTAAGGATGACACCAAAGCATTAGTTGACAAAATAGATAGGTGAAGGAATAACTTGTTATTCTCATTTTGCCCTGTAGAAAGAGGCCCAAAGAGGTTAGGGGATCCCACCAAGGTGGTGCAGCACATTGGCAGCAGGACCCAGACCAGAATCTGCCTGCAGCAGGGCTTTTGCCCATCAGAAGCCAGGAGGCTCTGGGAGTCAGGGGCCACCACCACCTGGTGAGGGCCTCTGCGCACTGTGCTTCTCCTTGCAGAAGGAAGGCCCACGAGGGACGTAGCCCCACCAGGTGGGTGGCCTCGCCCTTGGACTGCCCACTGATGCTGCGGAAGCTCATGCACAAGGAAGATGCCCGTGGCTTCTGCAAGTGCCTGGTGAAGGCGCCCCGGGTCTCCGACGTGGAGCTGGAGCGCTTCCTGTTGGTGCCTCGAGACCCTAGCCAAGTGCTGGTGTTTGGGATCATCTCGAGCCAGAACTACACCAGCACTGGGCAGCTCCAGTGGCTGCTGGACACACTCTACAGTCACGAGCAGCGGGGCCGCGCCTCCCCCTGCATCCAGGTTGGTCTGGGCTCAGCAAGGAGGCCCTGGAGGCCAGGGGCAGGGGTACCGGGGCAGTCCGAGAAGACCCCTGCTTGCTAGGACTGGCTAATCACCTGTCTGAGGGGCACCTCCTTCAGCTCCTTTCTCCTGAGTGTCTTTGCATGTACTCTTCCATCTGCAACATCGCCCCTCCCCCGCTTCTCTCCTTCCCACTCATCCTCTAGCCCAGGATGAATGTCACGGCATTAGGGCCAGGCTCTCCTCTGACCCTTGAGACAAAATCAGGACATTATTCTTTCCTTCCAGTTTGTGATTCTTTGTTGGTATAAATATTGAGAGCACCAGCAGTTCACCACTGAATCCTCAGGGCTCTGAAAATATGTGTAGACTGTCGTGAGTTCCTACTGTGTGCTGGGCATGGGCCAGGCCCTGGGCACCCAGCAGGACTCAGATGCAAGTGGGGACCTGGAGGAGCTCCCAGTGTGGCAGCAACTCCAGCACCGCCAGTGAGGCTGTGAGAGGACAGCTCTAGGCACGCAAGAGCCTGGGAACATGTGCCTGCTGCCTCCTGGGGGTCCAGAGGGCCTTCCAAGTTGCGTGGGGTTTTGGCAGGCAATGAATGTTCCTGGAAAAGCCAGCAGCCTGTGTAAAGGGGGACAGGAGAGAAGCACTGCTCAAGGTCCCAGCTGGTTTTATGGTTGAGGTCTAAAGGGAGTCTTCAGGCCCATGGAACATACTCCCACCTACTCACCTCTGCAATAGAGTCGTTCCCATGTATCAGGCTTATGTAATCCTCCAAGTAGCAGTCATTCCCAGCAGCACTGGCACAGTTTGAAGCCTGGCTCCAACCCCAGACCAACCGGAGCAAAGGATGGTACATGAGCACGTGAACTGGGTGTCCACATGGTGACTTCCTTCAAGCCCTCTGTGCCCTCCTGTCTCCTAGAATCCACCGTCTCTGCCCATTTCCCATTTGCCGCTGCCGAGTTCTGGGTTTTCACATACACCAGGGGTGGGAGGGTCTACATGGACACCTCCTTCCAGGAGGGGCCCCTCCCTGACCCTTGCATGCCCACCTTTGGGTCTGTGCTCCAGAACTTCTGAGCAGACACCAGTAGCCCTTTGATCATCTCAGTCCAAGAGTATCGACTCAGCCACAGCCTTTTCACTCACCCCGTTCAGCAAAGCCATGTTTGTTTTCCAGAGCCAACTTCCAATTTAATTCAATCCAGTGAGCAAGTATTGAATTCCTTCTGTGGGTCCGTCCATGTAGAGACAGATAAAATCCTTGTCCACGGGAGAACCTAGAGTTGACTTTAGCTTAGCATGGGGCTAGTCATTGTTCATTAATAGTTGTCCCTAAGCTATTGGAGTGCTCAGGTGGCCAAGCCCAGCCATGGGCAGCGTGAGTGAGGACAGGGCATGGCCTGAGGCAGTTGCTCATAAAAGAGTGGGCAGCAGGCCTGGAGGACAGACTTGGAAGCTAGTATCTAATTAGGATGTCTTTGGTGAATGCACAAATGTTCCCTGACTTTCTGTTCCCCTGATAGCTAGAACACTGAATGTGGTTCTGAGTTTCATGTTGTAGATTGAAAGGATAGTTGGAGGCACCTAGAAATAAAGGCAGATAAAACAGGAAGACTGTATTGGCTGTATTAATAGATCTGAGGCATGCAGAAAGAAGGAGGGGAGAGAGGCCAGCTTTTCCCTGAATTGCCCAAACCCTATCTTGAGATATGGGTTCAATTCAGGTGATTGGGAGGGTCCTGAGGGGCTTGCCAGCAGGGGGTAGGGAGTGGAGGAATTCTTTATGCTGCTATAAAGTAAACTCAAAAGCCTGGAAACGGGTCCACCCAAGAACATGGTTCCCATCTTCAAACCTCTGCAGCACCATCCCCAGGGGAAGGGAGCAGTCACATTCTACAGACCCCAGAGGGCCAGGCTAGTGGGCGTCACATGTGGAGCAGCCATCTGGGAAATGGCCTTCTTCCATAGCGGGCTCTAAGCAGATCCAGGGACATCCTCCAGGGACAATCATGGGAGGTGTGCATGCAGGGTCAAGGGCCCCTGGAGCAGGAGGAGTTGGGGAGAGGGAGTTGCACAGGGCCCCAGGGCCTGGCTGGGAATGTGGCAATCCAGGTGCATCTTCTTGAAATGGGGTGACCAGTTCTTATATCTCTCTCCTGGTAGTGCCGGCATGACCCCTACCGCCTGCTGCAGTATGACCTGGACAGCCCCTTGCAGGAGGACCCTCCCCTGATGATGAAGAAGTACTCTGTGGTGCCGGGGATGATTCTGGTGAGCCAGCAGAGACTTGCCTTCCACTGCCTGCCACCCCAGTGGCAGCCACCTCTGCCCTTGCAGAATCACACATGTCAGAGGAGGAGGAGGGAGGAGAGGAAGGGAAGGGCTGCTGGCTTCTCTCCCCACCCAGGCTGAGGCCCAGAGAGCAGGAAGACTGACCAAGAGTCTCCCAGCATACAGAGCTGGGGCTGGAGCCCAGGCCAACCCCATGTGTCTTCCATCCCAGGAGACTGAAGGGACCGGTAATATTCAACCTAGCAAATCAAATTCCCTTTATCTGTTTGTTTTTAAAGGGCTTTATCCCAAAAACAATGCACTGTAAATACTTATACATGTTCATTTTAGAAAACTTGGAAAATACAATTTAGAAAGCAATGATGTCACCGGATCACCCAGAGTCTCATTTGCTCTCCCACAGATATGTACCTGGCATCTGCAGGGGCCACTGCATGCTAACATTTTGGTGTCTGACCTTTGTAGTCTTTTTCTGCATACATTCTTTGCAATTCTTCTTTTTAAATTAAAATACCATGAGCGTTTCCCCATGTCCTTATATAGTTTGTAACACCTGATTTTTAACCACTGTGTAAGAGTCTGTCACATTATCTATTTGTGCTGCTTTTGTTGACATTTAAGTTATTTGTATTTTTCTGCCATAACAAATAATACTGTGACGAATATTTTTACACAGAAATCTCTGGATAGGTGTCTACTTGTTGGGACCCACCTATCGGGGTAGGAACCCTGCCCTCAAGTGGCTCCCATTCTGTGAGATGAGCTGAAAGGTGTGTACACAGCAGGGGGACACCTTTCTGGCCCCAGAACTCTGTGGGGCTATATGTGAAATGCATTTGAGCTGGGTGACCAAGCAGGCAGAGGGGAAGGAGTGCTGCCCTCCCCACGTTGCCCAGGGCGGTATGGCTGAGCCGAGCCCCTGCCCAGGCTGGGATGGTGGGGTTCCCCTTTGACTTGGGGGCCTGGGCAGGGGCTCAGCTCAGCCATACCTCCCTGTGCAACTCAGGGAAAGCAGCACTCCTTCCCCAGCCACCCAAGGCCTGCCTCCCAGCGCAGGCTCTGAGAGGCCTGTGGCACTGCCCTAGTGAAATTCCAGACTCGCCTGTCTTATCAGTGGACACTGCTGTGCTGATGTGCTGAGGGCCTCTCCTCATTTCCTTCCTGTCAACAGATGTTTGCCGGGGGAAAGCTCCTTTTTGGGGGCTGTGTTTTGAATGGATACGGCCTCAGCAAGCAGAATCTGCTGAAACAGATCTTCCAGTCTCGACAGGATTGCAAGATGGGCTACTTCCTGCCAGAGAACTACAAATTCAAGTAAAACAGGAAACATGCAGGATGAGGGGTGGGTCTGGGGAGGAATGGAAGGCAGAAACGAGACTTGGACTGTGAAAGGGGAACTGATGGGAGCAGGTGGGGCCAAAGGGATGGAGTTGGGAGAGGGGCTGGAGGTGGGAGGCTGCCACCCATGGCACACATGGTAAAAAACTGTGGCAGGAGGGCTTCGCAGGTGGGCAGGGGAGGGATGGGAGCAGGTCCAGGGTGGGAGGGGGTGTGTGAGCAAGGCCATGTTGTGGGTTTCTTTGGGACACAAGTGTGTAAAAAGGGCCATCTTGGGGAAAGAGGGACATGGGAATGCTTGCACAGTGCCTGTTTCTGTTGGAATAATGAAGACAGAGGTTTGGTGGGCAGGAGCCTTGGCTACACCCCCTCTGTCCTACCACACCCTACCACCACCTCATATGCAAGTTGGGCCCCGCTTCTGCTTTGGTTTCTTGTTTGTTGAGAGAAGGTCTCACTGTCGCACAGGCTGGAGTACTGTGACGCGATCATAGCTCACTGCATCCTTGAATGGCTGGGCTCAAGTGATCCTCCTGCCTCAGCCTCCCTATACAGACAAAGGCTGTTCATGAAGTGACCCCAGGGCCCTGTAGCAGGAGGTGCTGGCTTAAATCTGTCTCTGGGCTCCTGAGCTTCAGCTTTTCAACTAGGGATGCCAATTTGTTGAGCACCTCCTGGGCCCAGCTCTCGCAAGATGATCTTCTTAGGTTGAGAGACCTAGCTTTGAGTGGCTCGAGAAGAATACAGCCTAGTCCAGGAAGGAGCCTGGGCTGCATGAAGTGCCTGAAGACCGCATGAGGGGAACCTGAGCAGATTTGAGAATGCCTGGGCAGCACAGTGGAGTGAGAGACTCACAGGATGAGATTGGATCCCGGCTCCACTCTTTACTGGCTGGGTGGCAAATCAGTTTACCTCCCTAATCCTCTGTTTCCTCACCTTCAGAATGAGGAAATAACGCCCACCTTGAGAGGCTGTGAGGATCTCATGAAAGTGTGTTTGTTAAAGAGCTTTGTGAACTGTGAAGCAAATGATGGGGCAGTGGAAACTGTTATTTATATGCAGACATGGGGTATGCAGCCTTAAGTTCTGTGACTGCACCCCCCAGCACTGAGTCTGGCCACCCCCACTCACCCACAGGACCCTCAGTTTTCTAGGAGTCCTTACTACTGCGGTAAGTTGAGTCTGGGCCTTGTCTGAGTTGGGGAACCCACCCCTGGAGGAACTGAGGAGGTCACGCCAAGTGACCCCAGCAACCTAGAGCAATCAGTGGGGAAGGCAGGCCCAGGAGGAACCTGTGGATGGTAGGAGGGGCAGATGCTGAAAGGTACAGACAGAAAAATCACTGAGATCCCACTGCCTGAGACTTAAAGAGGGAGAGGGCTTGGTGGTCCTTGAAGACCAGTCATCAACAATCCCAGGGAGAAAGACAGAGGCCCCAAGGGCAGGACAGGATGCAGGGATGCCGGCAGGAAGGGCCCAGGCTGAAGATGAACTAAGGCTGCCAGGAAATGCCAAGAGGACCAGCAAGGGCGTTTTCAGAAACATTCAGAAGGCTGGCCTGCTGTGTTGGACAGCGAGCGAATGTCTTAGCCTGTTGAACATTTATTTCCCCCTGTCTGAAGGCTGGTAAGTTCAAGACCAAGGCACCAATGGATTTGGTGTCTGGTGAAGCTGCTTCCTGGTTCATAGACAGCACCTTCTTGCTGTGTCCTCACATGGCAGGAAGGATGAGGGTCTCTCTGGGGCCTCTTATATAAGGGCACTAATCCCATTTATGAGGGTCCCACCCTCATGACCACCTCACCTCCCAAAGGCCTTGCCTCCCAACACCATCACCTTGGGGATGAGGATTTCAGCATATCAATTTGGGGGAACATAGACATTCAGGCCATCACAGTGAGGAATGCCAGAAAGTAGTTACAAAGAGACATAGCTCTTATTTGGCTCTAGATGTCCTCAAAAGGAAGATGCTCTTTAGTAGGAAAGGACAGCTTAAGGAGTCTGGCCGCCTTTCATAGCTGTGTGACCTGTGCAAAACACTCGCCCACTCTGTGCACTGGCTTCTTTGTCTGTAGAGTGAGACTCACTGTATTGGGTTATATGGATTAGAGGAGTCAGCACATGGGAAGTGCTGGCACATCGCTCACATTTACTGAGACTACTACTCCCTACCCTTGTTAGCGATATTATCATTAAAAATGAGCTCTGGTCTCTTAATTTGTTATAGCCAAGGATTCTGAAAGGGCTTAGTGGTATGCTTACAACAGTCTTCAACAATTGTCCAGGAATGGTGAGAAAATAATCAGAAAACTAGACACACACACATACACACAAACCAGATACATACAAACTATATACATACATTCAAACTATAAACACACATGTAAACTAGACAACATGTACACACACATTAAACTTATGCACATACGAGATGTACAAACACATAAACTAGATACAGAAATATACACAAACTAGACATACAGACACATACACTATACGCATGTATACACAAACCAAACACACACAAACTAGACACAAACATACATGCACACATACAAACTAGTAACGTGCACACAAGATGGCATAGGTTCTTGAAAATGGAAAGAGGCAGATTCACGAAACTATTAACCAGTAGGACTTCTCCTAATGCTAGAACAACCAAGTAGGTTGATGTTTTAAGAGCACTTAGGTGAGAAAAGGAAGTGGAATCTTTAATTGAAAGCGTTGCCATAGCAATCGTTCCTATAATATCTGCGAAACAAACCACCCAAGCTTTGTAGTATGAAACAACATAATCATTTATTATTATTATTATTCTCTGTCATGGTTCTGGTGCCAGCTGGGCTCAGCTAAGTGGTTCTTGTTTGGTGGAGATGAGGGGGCTGTCATACAGTTGCAGTCAGAAGTTGTCTGGGGCTAAGTCATCTCCAAGTCTTGCTCACTCCCATGCCTGGTGATCAGTGTAGGCTGTCAGCCAGACCACTCACACACAGCCTCTCCAAGTGGCCTGGGCTTCCTCACAACATGGCAGCTGAGTTCCAAGAGGGAGAGTCTCAGGAAAGGGCCAGTGAGAAGCTGTCTTGCCTTTCGTGCCTTAGCCTCCTAAGTCATGCAGCATCACACATTCCACTGCACCCATATTCAAGGGAAGGAAATCAGACACCACCTCTTGATGGGGGAAGAGTGTTGAAGAATCTGTGGACACGTTTGAAAAGTACTCTATCCACCCCAGTTCCTCTTCCAGCAGGGTGACTAGTTTAGTAGTGCAAGATACGCTTTTGACCCACACTATCTGGATTCCAGAAGACGCTAGGTGAAATCGCACAATGTCCTCACGGACAAAGTGGATGTATGTGGTTCAGTAGTAGCTTCTGCAGCCACACCGCAGTGAGTGAGGTTTAGCAGCAGCCTGAAGGGCAGACCTCTGTGGTCAGCCTGTCCATTTATTTCCTAAATATCAACCAGGATGAATACGTAGAAGGCTTGCTGATCAGTTGTGCCCTTCAGGGAGAAGAGATGGCTGAATCAAGGTCTCAGCAAGCTTAGCTGCTAAGGGATGGTTTGAGGGGAAGAATAAATGTTCACCTTTAGGTTTGGAAGGCTGGTGGTCAGAGGCCATGGAAGGTCTAGCCTGATGGACTGTTATGCTGGAAACAGTCTCTGAAATCAGAAATATCCATGCCTAGAGCAAGGGAGCTGCAGTGCCAGGAGCTGACATTGGTTTCTGGGTCCTCTGTTTCCTGAGGAATGTTGGCCAACAGCTTTGCATCTAGAGTGCCAGGAAAGGGAGGCCCTCACTGTTGCTTGGTGGGAATCACATCTTCCTTACCCAGAGTAGACTTTTAATGGGCTTGGCTTTGCATAAGTGTAGAGGGAGGAATCCAGGAAATCCTTCTGTGGAGGCAGGGAGGTGGAGAGAAAAGCAGTAAGTAAGCAGAGCTGGTACAGAGAGGCTGGGCTAGGAGCCGGGTCCAGTCAGGCTGGGGTGGCCACTGAGCCAGGGGCACTTCAGCCTTCTCTTTCCTCGGAGGAGCCAGCCACTGGGACAGTCTTCAGTGTAGGCCCGGCACCTATGAAGCCATCATGGAGAGGCAAGGGGCTAGGACCAGTCGGAGACCAGAATTGTGTGAGGCTTGGAGCTTCCCTGTCTCCTACCCAACCTGTGCCTTTTCTCCTTTCTTAAGTGGCAAATAGTGACCCCCTCCACAGGGCAGCCCTGAGCAGGGTGCTGGGTCCACATCTGGCTCGGCCCCTGGCCTTGCTAGACTCTTCCCCTCTGGGCACCAGCACAGTAGGGACGGGGAAGCCAAGAGCTAATCCTCACTCCCATAAACTGCCAGTCCCCCAGATGGAGGGGACCAAAGGAGCTCTGACGCCTGGTAGGGCTCAGGAGGCTGGAGCTGCCAGGAAAGCTTTTGAGTGGCCAGCAGCAGCCGGGCGAGGAAGGACAGCCCAGAACACATGCGGAACTCATGAGTCTGCACCATGTTCACCTGCACATGACAGTCACTGGTCTCCCCTTGCCTCCCTCATCACCCTCAGGAGCAGCCACCAGGGGAAAGGGGGGTCACAAAATAATCACTATTTGCAGGTCCCTATCTATGCCCAGGAGCAGAGGTGCTGCCCTGCTGCACTCACACAGCAGTGGGAACGAGGTACACGAGACCAGGACTGGACTTGTGACAGTGGTGACGGGCATGAAAGGGCCCACCAGGCAGGGAGGGCAGTCAGCCCTCTTAGCTTACCATGCCAGCAGCCTGGGATGCAGAGAGTGGGCAGGTGAAGAGGTGGGGCACCAGGGAAGCTGGAGGCCAGGTGCAGGCAGCCTCACTGCCAGCCAGGGTGGCTGTCTCTTTCCTGAGTATGGCCAGAGCTGTGGGAGGCTTTAAGAAGTGTGGCCGGGCAGCTTTGTCAGGACAAGGGCTCTGACTCACTGTGGAAGATGTCCTGGAGCACGCAAGACCAGGGAGGGCCGGAAGCCTCTGCTTTGTCCCTCCATTGTCGCACCCTCCCGCTGGGACCTCTCGGAAAGGCTGGTCTCCATCCACCCAGGAGTGGAGCTAACTGGACAACTGTCTGACTCGCCTGCTAGTCAGTTAGGTCCCCAGGATGGGAATGTGCCAGACCTGGTGTCCTGGAGCCCTCACAAGTGTCTGGGGTAGAGGTGCCTGGTGGTGCCCCTTTGTGGTGCTGCCCGTGGGCCTGGCATGGGGTGGCGGGGAGAGCAGAGTGAAGCCCTGGGCTCCAAGCCCAGCTGCTAGGCAATGTGGGAGTCTGGTGGGTGAGCTTCCTGCAGAAAAGATGACCCCAGGCCCTGAGCGCCCATATTAGAGAAGGAAAAGTGAAGACCCAGCCAGGGTAGGGAGGTGCCCTGGAGGAGCAGTGTGCCCAGGTGATGCCACAAACCTGGCTTTGCCCTTGCTGGGCCTCAGCCCCCTCCCTGTGGGATAGGGGTATAGTCTTTTCTGGACCATTCTCAGAGGAGTGAGCTGAGAGGATCAGAAGCTGTCAGAGATGACTGCACCTGTGATGACAAAGTGCTCCTTAAACTGTCATGTGCCCTGTGTAAACTTTAGTGCACCCAGTAGACCACAGGTCCTTTGCAAACTGTCAGGAATTCTGCAAAAGACAAAATCCTTTGTAAATTGTCACATGCCCTCAAAATCATACAGGGCTTTGGGAGTGGCAGTGGGCCCTGTAAACCGGAAAACATCTGCACTGCTCTGCGCCCTCATGGCCTGCTCTCCAGAACAGCAGAGCGCTCGGTAAGCAACCACGAGCCCCATAAAGTGCCCTGTACACTTTAATGTGCCTCCTACCCCGCAAAGCACTTTGTAAACCATAAGACACTTTAGAAGGGCCAAAGCACTGTATAAACTGTCAAGTGCTCTGTGAAATGCAGACCATGCTACCAACTGGAATGAGACCCGATAAAGATAGAGTGCTACAGAAACACCAGGGTGAGCCTCAAAAGGCTTTGTATCCTGTAACATGCTATCCAGATGGGAGGGGACGCTCTTCACAGCTTCGCCACTTGATAGCACCCCTGCCCCTTGCCCACCTCAGAAGAGGCAGGAAGAGGCTGGGTGGAGGCAGGAGGGGTGGGCAGGGGAGTGGGGAGGGCACAGGGTGAGGAGACCAGGTGTCTTGTTGGATCAGCTGTGCAGGGGGCCCGCACTCTCATCCACTGCAGGCACCAAAACCCCTCCAAAGGTGGAGCTGTGGAGAGCAGGCCCCATGCTCAGCGAGGAGCCAGCCACCACCAGGTCCTCCCTCTGCGATGCTGCTCTGAGGAACAGCAATCTGCCCTCATTAGCTGCTCATGCCAGCAATCCCACACTCCGCTCAGCCCAGGGAAGCCCCTTGGACAGGCAGGGGAAGGGCACGCAGACATGGGCTTTCCTGATTTGCTCCTACAGGCAATGGGGAGCTATTGAAGGTCCTTGAGCTGAGAGAGGCTTGATCAGAGTTGGGCTTTAGACTCATGAACCTGGCAGACACTGGGTTGGGGCTAAGCAGGGTATCATGAGCTTGTCACAGGAACAGACGGTAAGGATGAATGAAAGTGGTGTTAAAACCACTTCTCTTCTGGACTGGGGCCTGAGGGGTGCTGAGTAGAGAGAAGTTACCTTCCTGAAGTAGACCAGGGGCTCAGAAACAGTGGGCTAGCCGCAACGCCATGGGGAGGTGGGCTCCCCACCTGGCAAGGGCCTGTTCTTGCCAACGCTTTCCTTTTCACTGTGGCAAGTACAAAGGCTTTGAAATTCCTGGAAGGGCTGGCCTGTTGCAAAGCCCCAGATGGTCTTTTTTGCTTATCCCTGAGCAAGGATGGTCTCAGCCAACCTCTAGATCAGTCTTCCAGAGAAGCACCTGGCCCACTGTCAGCAGGGACAGGAGTGTTCCTGTTCCCCCAGGGGGACAGCTGTGTGGCTCTGCTGGCCTAGTTGCTCATGGTCCTCTGATGTCCCATCATTTGGTTCATGGGTTCATTCACTCACTATGCCTGCTAAGATCCAGACACAGGAGGTCCTAAGGCACTGAGACCAAATCCTCCCAAGGCACTTGCGGGGCAGTCACAGAGCTGTGAGCAACGCACCATAATCAGCACTGAAGCAGAGACGATGGTGGAGGAAATGTGGCCTTCTGCGAGAGCTCAGAGGGCTGCGCAGAGGAGGGGACCTGGGAGGCTGGCCTTGAAGGATAAGATGGCCCAGCACAGGAGAGGTAAAGGCACTCAGGGAGGGTCTAGGGCAGCCAAGGGCACAGTGCAGCTCGAGGACCTGTGAGCAGGAAGCCTGCGGATTTAGGGGAGCTGCTGGGACAGGCTGTTAGAAAAACATGCTGGTAGTTTGGGTCAGATTCTGACAGGCCCTGAGCCAGGCATCATGTGGGGGTGGGGGCAGGGGGGTGGTGGCGGGCGGCTAGAGCTTACCCATGCAGGCATCAGGGAACCACAGACTGGCTTTAAGTGGGAGAGACAAGGCCAGATCAAGGAGGACCAGCCCTCTGGCAAGGGGCAGGGTGTGGCACTGGGTAGGAGAGGGTGAGGCTGGAGGCAGGGAGAACAGGGAGGAGGCCAGTGCCCAGGGTGGGGACATTTCTGGACTGCTGGGACTGAGGGGCTGGCTGTGAACTCTAGGTATTTAGAACTAGAGCTGAGCTCAGGGAGGAGGTGCTCAGGAAATGCTCTGGGAAAGAAAGAGAGAAAGAGAGAGAGAGAGGGAAGGAAGGAAAGAGGGGGAGAGAGAGAGAGAGAGAGAGAGAGAAAGGTCCAGATGAGGGGGACCATACTTCTTTCTGAGCCTTTTCCCCTGCACTTCCCAAGCACCCAACACCAAACAGAGTTGTGGGGACCTCCTCCCCGTTCACCCTTGGCTGGGACTCTGGGGGAGCCCTGGAGGAGCCCACCAGGCTACCCTGAGCCTCCTGCCCCCATCCACCCTCTGAGAATGGCAGAGGCTGGATGCTAGCACCATGGGCCCAGACACCTCTACAGTCCCCCTTCTCAAAGAGCCTCAGGCAGGCCTCCAAGTGAGGCATTTAAAGGGTCAGCTTAGTTTTGTGTGTGTGTGCTCCCCATGAAGCCGGGTTGGAGGTGAGGAGCTGGAAAGAGGCATTAATTTGCCAAATGTAATCATTGTGCATACACGTGGATTCTGAGGCCCTGTCTTGGCATTTCTTTGTGTTTAGTTTTTCTAGGGCCCTTGAAATCTAGGGATAGGCTGTTGTTGTCTCCTCTTGTCTCTGAAAGGCCCTGGCCTTAAGCAAGTCACCTTTGATTACCTTGCTTGATCTTTACAAACAAAAGCGACTTAGACAGCCCATACACAGTTTCTTGCTCTAAGCCTTGTGGATGGCGCCTGCCAGACAGTCCCTCCACACCTACTTCCTGTTCCCACCCCAGACTCAACCACATACCCCTAGAGCCTCCTCAGGCGCCCTCTCCAAGCCATGCCCCCTCCTTCAGCACCACATGCCGCTATCCATGCCCCTACCAGATTGCAAACTCCTCAGGGTCAGGCGCATAGTAGAGGCTCAGTAAATATGACCAAGTGACTAGACGGTACATGCATAGGCCAGTCCTGTCTCTGCCATTGATTTACTATGTGTCCGTGAACAAGCCTACTCACCTTTCTGGACTTCAGGGGCCTTGTCAGGAAAATGGGACAAATGTCCCAGAGCTGCCTGCTTCCCAGGGCTGCTGTGAATCTCAGAAACATCCTGTAACTCAGAAACACTGACAATGAATGGCTGCAAAGCTGTGAGATGTGGCACAAAGGTGAGGAGTAGCCAGGTATATGTTTGCTGGAGCCGCTATAACAGGGGGCTATGGTCTGAAGTCTGTGTCCCCACAAAGTTCATGTGTTGAAATCCTCACCTCCAAGGTGGTGGTTTAGGAGGTGGAGGGATGGAGCCCTCATGAATGGGATTAGTGCCCTTATAAATGGCCCCAGGAGGACCCTCGCCCCTTTCCCTGCGTGAAGTTAGAATGAGAATACAGTCATCTATGACTCAGCAGGTCCTCACCAGGCACCAAATCTGCCAGTTCCTTGATGACAGGCCTCCCAGCCTCCAGAATAGAGAGGAACCTCTGTTGTTTCACAGCCACCCGGCCTATGGTATTTTGTAATATCTGCTCAAACAGCCTAAGACACAAGGTGACCCAGACTGAGTGGCTGAAACAACAGAAATTCATCTTCTCGCAGTTCTGGATGCCAGAAGCTTGAGACCAAGGTGTGGGCAGGGCCACGCTCTCCCAAAAGCCACTAGTGAGGCTCCGTTCCAGGCCTCACTCCCTGGGGGCTCCTGGTAGCTCCTTGGCTTGTGGCCACAGAGCTGCAATCCTCATGTGGCATTCTCCCAGCATGCATGGGTGTCCAAATTTCCCCTTTGTAGAGGGACACCAGTCATGTTGTATTGGACCAACACTTTTCCACTATGGCCTCATCTTAACTAATGACATCTGCAACGACCCTGTTTCCAAATAAGACCACATTCTGGGGTCTTGGGGTTTAGGACTTCAGCATACGTATTTGGGAGGGGTGTGTTCAGCCCACAACATCACATGTGATAACACATTTCCTTGGCCTCCTGTCATCTCTTTTGGGGTCACTTACAGAGCCCTCCTGCCCCACCGCAGGCATTTGCTATGGTCAGTGTTGCGGGTGGGAGTGGAGCAGCATGTGGGTTAGGGTCAATCTAGCCCAAAACAGAAGCCGGGGAAGCCAACCTCCAGTGTGTCGCTGGTTCCCCGTCCAGGTCAGATTCTCTCTTCGCCGCTCTCAGGAGGAGAAGCACTTGTGCCCTTGTCTCTCTAGGCTCCGGGAACACTGACGGGACAGTGTGCAGTGCGCCCTGGGCCCTGAGCACTGCCCCCCTACTCTGCCTCCCTTGCAGTGTTCCAAACTCTGTCCTGAGCCGGGAGGATTTTGAATCAGCCAGGAAAGCTGAGTCAGGAGATAATCAAGGAAGCTCCTCCTTGTTGACCCTGGGAGACTATGTGGAGAAGGAGATACCTCTGGAGGCTGAGAAGAAGTAGGTGGCCACCCCAGCTGCCAGAATGGGCGTGGCTCACAGCAGGCCACCTCGGGGCTATTTGGCCTGGGGCAAGTCACTTCCCCCCAGGCCTGGGTCATCTCCAACCATCCCTGACATCTAGCCCATTTAATCAACACAGTGTTGGGTAGGCATGCAGGCTGCCCTAGAGCTGCTTGCATTGGTCTGGGTGGTACAGATGGAGGCCTTTTGTAGGCCTCGGAACCCCGCAGACCAGACCAATGAGAAATCTTCATATTTCTCATGAAGATAGAAAAGCAAATTTAGGAACATGTAGAAAGATCACAGGTGCCACTGGGACCCTCTGGTTGGAGCAGCACCCAGATAGCCTCACCTGTGCAAGGGAGAGGGCCTTGTCTTTCCTGGCCTAACCGGGCCTGGGCTCTGGGCACTGTGAAGAGCAGCCCTTCCTCCTACCTGCCCCTCAGCAGTCACTTTCTCTATTTTGATCTTTAGAGCAAGAGAGCCTGAAGTGGAACTACAGCCTCACAACAAACTCAGGAGGGACAGCAAGGTAACCAGCTGGAAGAAGCAGGCCTCCAAGAAGTAATGCTGTCCTGGTGGCAGCCAAGTGAGCCAGGCCCCAGACCAGGGTGCTAGGGCTTGTTACTAGCCTGGCCCTGACTCTCTGGTCTCCCACCCTGTCCTCCAAGCCTCTGTAATAAACCAGCGGGCCTCCAGCATCAGGGTGAGACTCTGAGGAAGGGCAGACTCAACTTAGTCTGGCTTCCGTGGGGCTAGAGGCCCCCAACAAACTTGTTCCAGGTCAAGTCCTTGGAAACTCGGTTCCCCCAGTGCAGAGCTTCCTCTGCGGCCAGTTAAGTCAGCTGAGGCCCTCCCATGCTCAAGGAAAGAAGTGTTTCCCTCCAAAGGGTAGCTTCAGGATAGGTGACCCAATAACCCTGGGATGCCCAGATGGGACTGAACTGGGCCTCCTACCCTTCCTGGGTGGCTCGGTCTATGGTCTGGGTGGAAAAGACAGCAAGAAGAGAAGAGTGAAGAGGTGGAGAGAGAGAAAGACCAAAGACGGAAGAAGAGACAAAGGGAGAAATGAGAGGAGGAGCAAGGAGAGAGAGGAAGAAACAAGTGAGGAGGGGGGGGGGAAGAAAGAAGATGAAGGAGGGAGAAGGAGAGAGGAAGAGTAGGGGGAATAAACAAGTCAGGAGGGAGGGGGTGGGGAACAAGTAAGGACAGGAGGAGGGGGACAAGTGAGGAGGGAAGGAACAGAAAGAAGCAAGTGTGGAGTAAAGAGGGAGTGAAGAGGGTGGTGGGGGAAGAGATAGCTGAGGGCAGATCTGAGAAAGCTGAGAATGGTGCAGGCTGGAAGACTTCATGACAGAGTACTCACTCCTAGGGACCCTTCGGTGGCACCCGGAAAAGATCCTTGGGCCCCTGTGGCCTTTGGGGGCAGACATCCCCACTGAGCCCATCCACAATGCTGTCTGGTGAATCTCGGGCTTCTTCCCTGAGCCGCAGGCCTCAGAAATTCTTACCAGCATCAAGGGGTCCAAGACAGTAACCCCTCTGGGGTGCTAAGTTTCCCCATGCCCCTGAGGGTGCCTGTGAGGGGTGGAGAGAACCCCTGCTCCTGGCCCACAACTGCTTCAGGCCCAAGGTGCTAGGCGGTCTTGTCTGGGTTTGCTGGAGGCCTTTTGAGGAGGAGCTGAGGACCAGAAGGTCTGCCTTGTTTTTCCAGCCCAGAGCAGAGTCCAGGCCTTGAGCTGCAGGCAGCATTTAGTGAGATGTTGCACATAGAACTGCTTATGCTTCCTCTGTAATATAAGCCTTTTAAATCTGAAATTTTCAAGCTTTAATTTTTATCTTTTGTATCATTCAAAAATGTTTTTTGAATTATACATTTGTTTTTCCAGAAATGAATTTGAAATGACCTGTGATATTTGTAAGCTTGTATCTTTGATATTTAAGGACCTTGATGTTTATTATGGGTCCCAGGGGCTCTAATCACTCTCCCCTCCTGAGCACAAGGACAGACAAGGATTGAAAAGCAACAGAAAGAAAGTTCCACCTCTGCCGTTGCAGGCAGGCACCTTCCAACCCCTAAGGCAAGACTTTGGTAAAGGCTGGAATGGACCTAAGCTCAGGTTAGAGCCTGAAACAAAGCCTCTCCCCTGCCACCCTAGACATGCCCTGTGGGCCATGTGCTCAGGCGTGCGTCTGTGGGTATGCCAAGCAGTCTGCACGTGCACTTTGTTGGAAACAGATGCTCGGTGCCACAAAGAAAAATCAGCACTGAGACAAAGGATCTCTCAGCAAGGCAATTTTACTTTCTGCAGAAAGGGTGCTTCCGTTAGCCATTTTGCCATGAGAGTACAATGAACAAAGGAAAAGCAGACATATTTATCGCTTACCCATTTGGGGTCGTCCTTACTGCTGTGTCTGATCTTTGTTGGCTGGAGCCAGACCTCACAATCTAAAACTGAACCTGATTGGCTAATACCTTAAAATGTTCTTACATAGGTAAAAGCAATGGAGAACAAAAAGGAAGTCCAAACAAGAAAGAGGCATAGGCTACGAGCTGGGACATGTCTGTGAGCACATCCAGCACAGATATCTTGATTAAAGGACATAGAATGTACTATGTGCCTGTGAGTATGTCTAACAGCTACATAGGATCAGGCTTAACAAAGAGCTACTAGCAAGAAGGCTTTGAAGAAAGTCTTTAAAAGAGACTATTATTTCTAAAATTAATTATTATTATTATTAAACAAGAAAGGAAACTTGGAAGAGAAACTTTTCTACTTCCCAAACTCCCTCCTCTTTTACTTTATAATTTTTCTCTTCAAACTTTTTTGACATGTTTTGGCTTAGTTGTTTTGACCGTCTCTAAAAGAGAAAACTTCTCTTGTTTTATGATGTTGTCTTTTTCTTTTTCTGGTTGATGAAATGCCAGTGTAAAAAGGATAGCCAAGCGAACTAGAGCACAAGTACCACTTGAGTTGTTTGTCAGAATGTCCAGTAAAGGTCTTGCCACAACACCACTGTACATCTGCTTGGGGATGAGTAAGGGCAGACTGATAGGTCATCTCTTGGAAGTGCCTGACTTCACTGTATCTTATTAAGTTTCCAGGGAAAACTAAGTTATCCCCCTGTCGTCAGAGACATGAGGCAAACTTTGCCTTGGAAGATGAAGGCTGTATGGCCCTTGGGGGCTGACCTGCAGGGTGTTGAACTTCAGGAAGTAACAGAGAAAGAGCTTGGCATAGTTCATTATTCTAGGCTGCAGGATTTTGGAAAAAATACTATACAGTCTGTGTTCTGAATAGAGGACTATCTGAGTGGAGAGGGGACAACCTGGGCCTTGGCCTACTGTGCACACAAGTGTAAGGGTCGCTTTTATTTAGAGTGAGGATGGAATAGCTAATCCATTCTAGCCAGGCATTTACATCTCAATACGCTGTCTCAATTGCTATGGTTTGCCTTAGGTCTTTTATTTCTACTACAGAGACTTTAGTTTTGTCATTGTATCTGGGAGGAGTGATTGATAAAGAGGTTGAAGGAGCAATAAAGCATATTTCAAAAATTCCTTTAGGATCCTTTCCTGAAATGTCAGCTCCTATACTATAAATACAGCTTAATGAAGGGGAAGAGTTTTCCAATGTTGCAATAACAATAGTAAGCTGTATAGGATTACATTGGTTAGATTGACAGCTAGAAGGAGTAATTGCTTTGGTGAAATGGATATATGTTTTTAAGGACTGACAAAGACCTGTGGAAGCAGGCCATCTTAAACTTTTAGTATTCTATAGGACATTAAACCAAGCAGAACATAGAGATTCTGTTTTAGAGGGACAAGAGTCTGATTCCTACCAATTAATACAGCTACTATTCCTTGGATTACTACTACCCTTACAGGAACTCATCATGTCTTCTTAATCTGAGGAAGTCCAAGAGAGACAGAGAGATTTTTCTGAAGTAGTTAGCTGTCTTTGATTATGTAACTCTCCACAAGGTATAACTAAAGAGGCATCAAAAGTAATAACTTGAGGTGAGTTAGATCTAATTACATTAACAGCAAGATGGTGAGTAAAGGGAAGAAAAGAAAAAGAAAAGATAGACCAAGCTTTTCTTAGCTTTAATTTGGTAGGGCTTGATCCTGGAACAATGGCCTATGATTCTGACAGTGATGGTGCTCTCTTCACTTGGGTGTGATGTGTCCATCCCTTTTCTGTTGTGCAAACGGCAGTCTCAGTGGTTAGAAGCACAAGGTAGGGTGGTCTCCAGCCTGGTGCTGGTGTACTGGAAATTCTAGGAGTGGTGCCTGTGCTAAGAGACCTTTTATAATCTTTGTTAAAGAGCAGGTTAGTGCTTTAAGAAAAACCTGTTGTGCTTGTATTGTAATGTCCAGTTTACAGAAAAACTGTATGATGCCCTTTTAACTTTAGCTAGTATGCTTACATACAGAATTTCCTTTATGATTAACATTTCAAAACTTGCTTAAACCTTCAAAACAAAAATTATACGTTTCTTGCATAAATTCTCTTTTGTAACATTTTTCACAAATTTCACAATCTTTGATATGCTTTAACTTTCTTTCTCTCCTTCTCTCTTTCTTTGCCTCTCCTTCTCTTTGCCTCCTTGTTTCTGTCTCTCTCCCTCTGCTTCTCTGTCTCTCTCTTTGACTCTTTCTCTCTCTTCTCCCTCGATTCTCTTTTTATACTATCTCTTTCCTTAGTCTCAGCTTCTGTGTCTTTCTCTGATCTGTTTCTTCTAGTCTCTCTTTCTCTCTGTCATCCCCTGTTTCCTGTCTCCTTCACACTCAGTCTCTTCTTTCTCTCTCTCTCTGGCTCTCCACATCTGCCATTTCTTACTCTTTTTCTTTTTGATTTCCTTTCTTTTTGAACATTTTGCTGGCTGGAGTGGGGCCTGCCCTGGGCTGCTGTAGCCCCTGCTCACGCTGCTGGTCTCCTGGTGTGCAGGCTGCCTCCCCAGGGTGCATTCGGCCAGGCAGGGGGTGCTGCACCTGCCCGCCCCACGAGGTTCTCAGTGTGGGGCCCTGGACCATCCTACTGCAGCTACAGCTGCGTGCACTGTGCACGCAGACCTGTCTCTGAAGGGTAGACACTGGCCCTACCCATGGTGCTCACCACACTGAAAGGGGCAAAAATGAGCTGCCCATGAATGGGATGCCTCCCACTGGTGGAACAGGCTCGGCAAATGTCCAGGGCTGCAGAATCAAATTATACCTTAGGGAGGAGGGAGAAAAAGGGAAGCCTCTATCCTTGGAAACCACAGGAGAGCAAGATAAAGGCTTCACCCCTCAAAGATTCCCCCAACAAACCAGGCACGATGGAAAGGTGCTGTATTAACTGAGAACTGAGTCATAAACTGTTGGACTCTTCAAGCTTCTTTCTGCTATTGTTTTGGCTACAGCAAGGTCCAAGCCTTTCTAAGGAAAAAGCTGCAGCCCCGTCAATGGACACTCTAGGGCTGGCAAACACTGGCATATCTGCTGCTACCTCACCCCCAGTCTTTGCAGGCAGCCCCTACCAACTACCTTCCCATCTTTTCCATCCACGGAGTAGCCCTTTCCTCTGGCCAGGACTCAGTTTTCGGAAGACTCCTTGGAGGAAGTGAGGGTGCAGCTAGAGCTAAAACCTACAGGGTGGGGTTTGTTAGGAGGCGTTATCATGTGTGACCTGTGCCTGAGTAAGTGACATCCCATTACTCACCTCCCAGGTTGTCAGCCTGCCAGGGAGATGTGGAATCGTCAGCAGCCTATGGCCTCTGGGAAATGGGAGCAGGGTATCCCCTTATTACTAAGAATCCTTTCTTGTTCAGGCTGATTCAGTGGAAGGCCCAGGAGAGGAGACTACCCATGAATAAACTCAGTGTTCAAGAAAACTAGGGCAAGGAGGAAGCCCAGGGATCATGGTGTATGACCCCTTGATCTGCAGGTGAACCCCAAAACTGGGGCTCAACTCAGGAGAATTTTTGGCTTTGCTTAGGAGGCAGCTCACAATGAAAGAAAGCAGGTTTATTGCAGCAACAGCTACAGCAAAATAGCTGCTCCATAGACAGAGCAGGGCTAGATCTATTTATACCCACTCTTAATTATATGTTAAATAAGGGGTGGGTTATTTGTGAACTTTCTGGAAAAGAGGCGGGGAGTTCCAGGAACCATATAAGGTAATGTTCAGGGTGTTGCTGTGGCATCATTCATAAACTACCATGGCACTTGTGAATGTCCTACGCAAATGTATTTATGATTAGCATCTAATGAGCAAGAAGGGAAACTAGAGGTTGCTTTCTTTGCCATCATGGTCCTAGCTGGTTTGGGCCTTTTTTTGCGGGTTTTGTTGTTGTTGTTGTTGTTGTTTTTGGTGTTGTTAGAACCTGCTTCGATCAGCAGGGTAGTGACCAAGGACTGGAAAACACGTCCTGCTGATCTCCCACCTCACCCTCACTTTATAAAAAAGGAGACTGGACTGGGCGTGGTGGCTCACACCTCTATTCCCAGCACTTTGGGAGACCGAGGTGGGCAGATCACCTGAGGTCAGGAGTTCAAGACTAGCCTGGCCAACATGGTGAAACTCTGTCTCTACTAAAAATACAAAAATTAGCTGGACATGGTAACGTGCACCTGTAATCCCAGCTACCCAAAGGCTGAGGCAGGAGAATCACTAGAACCTAGGGGACAGAGGCTGCAGGGAGCCGAGATTATGCCACTGCACTCCAGCCTGGGCTACAAAGCAAGACTCCATCTAAAAAAAAAAAAAATACTGAGGCCCAGAGGAAGGATGGCAGTACAGTCAGCACACAGCAGCAGCGGACAAGGTCTCCTCCCACCCCTCCCTGTGGAGGTGCACCCAGGGCCTAGAGGAGGGAGATAAGAGTGAGGCTTCTGTCTCTAGCAATACCATGGACTAAATGGTCAGAAAACACAATCTTGTTACAAAACACATAGAAATACTGGATAACATAAATTAAATACCCCTTTAATTGTATATGGGAACTCATAAGGTCAGAGGGAAAATCCTCAGGGGCTCAAAAACAAGAAGAAGAGGGGAAAACCAGGTAGTAAGCACTTGTCTCATCAACATAGGTGACGCAGTGGTCTTTTCAAGGAATGGTGCTGGAACAATTAGACAGTTGTATGGGGAAATTTTATCAATCTTTACCTCATACCATGCACAATAAATAATTCAAAATGGATCATAGGCCTGTACTTAAGAGCTAAAATTACAGCACTTCCAGAGGAAAACATAAGGAAAATAGATATGATTTTAAAGCAAAGATTTCCTAGGACAGTAAGAAAAAAATAATGAAAAGAAAAATAAAATGGACAACTTCACCTTAAAAACTTCTGCTCTTCTAAAAACACTTTTAAGAAAATATAAATGTGCACCACAAACTGGGAGAAAAATATGAATTTCTGGAATAACGGCCTCTTACAACTCAAGAAGACACCCCTTTTTTTAAAAAAAAAAAAGGACTGAATATTTGAACATACATTTTGCAAAAGTAAATATATAGATGGTTAAAAAAGAAAGCATGACAGGATGTTCAATGTCATCAGTCTTTAGGGAAATGCAAATTAAAACCACAAATGAGATATTACTAGAAACCTATTGGAATGGCTAAAAAATTTTTTTAAACTGAAAATGCCAAGTACTAGAAAGTATGTGCAACAGCTAGAACTCCCATACATTGCTGGTGGGAGTGTAAAATGGTGAAAGTACTTTGGAAGAGTGTTTGATGGTTTCTTATTAGTCGTGCTTCTTATATGAGTAGCAGGAGGGCCTAGGATGAGGAGCAATTGGCAGACCCATTCTGTGAGGAGTAGCTGGAGGGTCTGGGCTGGCTTAGCCTGCACCCGAAGCCTGAGAGAGGCTCAGTCACTGTCCCTCATCACTGCAGGTCTGTCCCAGGGCCTGAGACTGGGAAAGTGAAATCACAGGCAGGTTTCAGCAATCTCCTATTGAAATAAGATGGGGTTTTAGGCTGAATCCAAAAACCGTAGTCAGAAATTTCCCCAAGAACCCTTGTGTCCAAAGATCAATAGGGCCAGAGCTAGAACCAGCAGGACATCTGTTCTGCAAGATATAAACATCCGCTGAGGGCAGCCTGGTTTTCGCCCACCTGGCAAGCCGACACGAACTGCTGCCTCCTTCCCGGCATGTCAATCCCGGAGAAACTGAAGCAAGCGTGGACACCAGGAACTAAACCCTTTAAGAAAAACCTGGAAGACTAAATGTGTCTAAAACAGGTATGATTGGGATTCAGGGGAGATGTGGGTGGCAGCAGTCCGAGGAGGACAGGAGATAGATGCAGTGAAAGAGGATTGTATAAAATCTTCCCCAGCTCTGCCCTACCTTTCCTCAGCAGAGCCCTGGGGCGGTCTTCCCCTGTCTGCATCTGCACCTGTCTCTTCACTGCAGCAACAGTGGCAGCCCAGGCCACAGGTGCAGATGCAGGGGTTCATACTGAAGGACCACAAATGCTTTGCCATTAAGGTGTTGATGAAAGCAGAGATAACTACCAGGTGCCTTTGACCATTTAAAAGTTCCATCTTGGTCAGGTGCGGTGGCCAACGCCTGTAATCCCAGTACTTTGGGAGGCCTAGGCAGGTGGTTCACCTGAGATCAGGAGTTCAAGACCAGCCTAGCCAACATGGTGAAACACCATCTCAACTAAAAATACAAAAAGCCTAGCCGGGCATGGTGGCACATGCCTGTAATCCCAGCTACTCAGAAGGCTGAGGCAGGAGAATAGCTTTAACTCAGGAGGCAGAGGTTGCAGTGAACTAAGATCATACCACTGCACTCCAGCCTGGGCAGCAAGAGTGAAACTCCATCTCAATAAATAAATAAATGCTCCATCTTTCCCCCCCCAAACTACTGATTACAAGGTCATGGAGGCCCTCTCTGATGGCACGTGATGCTTCCCCCAGGGATTTTTAAGGTCATACTATACCCAGGGAATTTGCCTAGAGGAGTGACAATAAATTTGAGTGAGGAACAGAGATTCTGGGGTAAAGGGGCTCATCTGTTTACCAGCTCTGACATAGCTTGGGATTCTTCCCCAAAACACATAAGCAGAGCAGCTGATAAGGAATATCATACATATAAAACAAAAGCTGAAGAGCCAGTTAGTTAATAGGTTGAAAGACTATACTGTAGAACTCTCCCAGAATCAGGAAAGGTTAACTATATAAAAAATATAAAACAAGCTTGGGCAACATAGTGAGACCCTGTCTCTACAAAAAAATTAAAATTAGCCAGGTGTTCTGGTGTGCCTCTGGTCCCAGCTACTCAGGAGGCTGAGGAGGTGGGGAGATTGCTTGAGCCAGGGAGGTCAAGGCTGCAGTAAGCTGTGATCACACCAGTGCACTCCAGCCAGGATAACAGAACAAGACCCCCATCTCAAATATATATAGCACTGAAAGATGTGGGAAAAAAAATTAATTACCGAAACCCAGATGATAAGGGTCCTGGAGGGTAGAAAAATAAAAGTGTAGAGAAAAAACTACTATTTGAAAAAATAATGCAGATAATATGCCATAATAATGAAAAATGAAAGACTTTATGTTAAAATTAATCAGAGTGCCAAACAGAAGAGTTAAGGAAAAACCCACACATGGACATATTAAAGTGAAATCTGAGAAAAAAATTATCTAAAAGATACCAGAGAGAAGCAGACCATCTACAAAGAAACAAGGGTCAGACTGACATTAGATTTTTCTTAGCAATGAAAGAAGCGAGAAGAATGTAATATCTTTAAAAAGTTGAAGGCAAAGTACTCTAAACTGTAGGGGTAGGATTAGAGATACTAAAGAGACATGGCAGTGTGAAAAAGTATTTAGCTTGTTTAGGGGAAAAGTAGATATTGATAAGCATAAGAGTCCATAGAAATAAACAGGTATAAAATTGATCTTAATGGCAATCACCATAAGACCAAAATAGAATATATAATTTTTCAACTGCTCAAGAATACTCTGTTTGTCCAAGGGAAACAAAAAATGAGAGGAAAAAAAGAGTAAAAAAGTAATGCCAAAAACAAGTCTCCATATAAGGTTAGTATAATAAATATAAATGGGTTAAATTTGCCAATCAAAAAAGAGAGACTCTCACATACAAAAATTTGTATGTGAACATTCATTGAAGCATTATTCACAAATGTCATAAAGGGGAAACAACTCAAATGTTCATCAGTTGATGAACAGATGAATAAATTATGGTATATCCATAAAGCAGAATGTTATTCAGCAGTAAAAATAATACAATTCTGATTCATTTTACAACATGAGTGAACCTTGAAAATATTAGGCTAAGTCAAAGAAAACAGCCACAAAAGACCACATATTATATTATTCCATTTATATGAAATATCCAGAATAGGCAAATTTATAAAGTCAGAAACTAGAGTGGTACTTGCCTAGGACTAGAGGACAGGAGAAACAGGGAGTGATTTTTAATGGATATAGAATTTCTTTTCAGACTATGAAAATATTCTAAAATTGGATAGTGGTGATGGTTGCACAACTTTGTAAATATACTAAAAATCACTGAATTTTACATTTTAAAAGGGCAAACTGTGTGGTATGTGCTTTATGTCTCAATAAAACTGTTAAAATGTTTAAAAAGTAGGGATTCTCAGATTAGATTTAAAAATACAAGAGATGACTCTATGTTGTCTCCTTGAGACAGTCAAAATAGAAAGACACAAATATTGAAGATAAAGGAGTAGAAATATATACCAGGCAAATATGAACCTAAAAAGCTAGGGTAGCAATCCTAGTATCTGACAAAATATGATTTAAACCAAAAATATAGAGGATAGAGAAAGATGTTATATAGTGATAACAGAAACAATGGGACGAGAATGAAAATGTACCAGGATGTATGCAGTTTTAAAATACATCATGCAAAAAATATATATAACTAAAAGTGAATTTCCTTTTTTTTTTTTTTTTTTAAGAGATGGGGTCTTACTATATCACCCAGGCTGGTCTTGAACTCCTGGGCTTATGCGATCCTCCCACCTCAGCCTCCTGAGTAGCTAGGACTATAGGCACACACCACTGCACCCAGCTAATGAGGTGAATATTTAAAAAGACAACTCCCAGAAATTAATAAAGCAGACAAAAAAATAAGCAGAGATATCAAAGATCTGGATGATGCTATCAATGAGCTTGACTGTCTGTATGTGAATCTAGTAGCTAAAATATAGAGAACTCACATTCCTTTTTGACCCCTGTGGAACTTTGTAAAAAATATACTGTGCATTAGATCATAAAGGAAGCCTCATTCAATCCACAGGAATTTACAGATTATATTCTCCAAGTAGGATATAATGAAGTTAAAGACAAATAACAAGAATGTCTTAGCACTCTAGGTTTTTGGTTAAAATTGAAGTCCTAAAGGAAATTCAGAAATATTTAGAATTGAATGATAATGAAAATACTATAATGTCAGAATGTGTGGTATGCAGCTAAAACAGTATTTGGAAGAAAATGTAGAGCTTTAAGTACATTTATTATTATTACTTGGCTATTTTTTTAGCCAAAAAAAGGCTAAAATTAAGACATGCAGATATTAATGAAATGGTGAAGACGAACAAACCCCAAAACTAGTCCTTTAAGTGGATTAATAAGATGGACCCCTAGAAAGATATATAACAACTTAGGGAAAAAAGGGAAATAAAGATCTTTTTAAAAATGTTATTATGAACAATCAAACAACAATAAATGTGAAAATATAGATGAAACCTGGGGCAAAGCCTGCCATGTATTCCCAAATGATTTCCCTTCATTCTGGGCACGCAGCCCAGTTACACTTCCCATTCTCCCATGGATTCATCTGCAGCTGGGCGCCTAAGTTCTGGCTAATGAAATGTGGGTAGCAGTTAAGTTCACCACCCCCAGGCACGGCCTGTAAAAGCTAACCCCACAGTGCCCCATGTTCTCTGCAGGGAAGAATGCTGGATACAGAAGCACCAGTGGAGGACTCTGAGCTCCCAGTGCTTCTACGAGATGGGAGAGTTTTGGCTCTCGGAGCCCTTCCCTAGCCCACATTGGACAATGTCAAGAGTAGGAAATAAACTTCATTGTGTTAAGCCATTGATATTTTTGGGTTTGATTGGTATATCAATTACCTCCCTAATGTAAAATGGATACATTACTTAAAAAAAAAAAAAACAAAAAAACCAGTATTGTTGCAAAAGAAATTGAAAACTGGAAAAAACCTGGAATTGTAAATAAATTGAAACAGTAGTGAGTCTTATGCATGTACATGTGCATACATGCACACCCCAAAACCCAGGTCCATGTGGTTTTACAGGTGAGTTTAAAATAGCTTATGTGGCTCAGGCCTGTAAGCACCGCACTTTGGGAAGCCAAGGCAGCTGGATCACTTGAGCTCAGAAGTTCAAGACCAGCCTGGTCAACATGGTGAAACCCCGTCTCTGCAAAATATACAGAAATTAGCTGGGCATGGTGGCCTATAGTCCCAACTACTCCAGACCCTGAGGGGGTAAGATAGCTTGAGCATGGGAAGCAGAGGTTGCAGTGAGCTGAGATTGCGCCACTGCACTCCAGCCTTAGAAGACAGAGACAGACCCTGCTAAAAAAAAAAAAAAAAAAAAAAAAAAAAAAAAAAAAAAAGTTTATACCTGTCTTTTATAAGTTGTTCTGAAAAGTAAGTTTTGTCAAAGTACAGCATAAATGTAGAAAAGTCAACAGTGTTTAAGCTCCATCTGAATGATTTTCTCAAGGTAAATATACTCCTATGATATAGTTTGGATATTTGTCCCCGCCCAAATCTCATGTTGAATTATAATCTCAGTGTTGGAGGTGGAGCCTGGTGGGAGGTGTTTGGGTCATGGTGGGGGATCCCTCATAGCTTAGTGTTGTTCTCAAGGCAGTGAGTTTTCTCATGAGAACAACAAGAATCTGGTTGTTGTAAAGCGTGGTGCCTCCCCACCCACTCTTTCTCTTGCTCCTGCTTTCACCATGCTAAGTGTCTGGTCCCCCTTCACCTTCCAACATGAGCAAAAGCTTCCTAAGGCCTCCCCAGAAGCTGAGCAGATGCTGGCATCATGCTTGTACAGCCTGTACAACCATGAGCCAATTAAACCTCTTTCCTTTACACATTACTCAGTCTCAGGTGTTTCTTTACAGCAGTGCAAGAACAGACGAACACAGCACATGACCAGAATCCAAAGCAGATCATCACCTGCCTTCTCCATAGGTTAGTTTTGCCTGTTTTTAAATTTTATTCAAATGGAATCACTTACTGCATACTCTTTTGTGTCTGGGTTCTTTTATATTCATTATATTCATGAAATTCATCTGTGTTGTGTGTGCTTGAAGTTCATTCAATGTCATTGGTATATAGAACTTTACTGTACAGTTATACCACAATATATTTATCCATTCTACTGTAGATGGGCAGTTGGTTTGTTTCTGAGCCTAATGCATCTCAGAATCAGATAAGGTCAATACAAAGAAGAGAAGATGAAAATCTCATGGCTTACTTCACTGATGAATGTAGGTACAAACATTCTAAATGAAAGATTAGCTAACTGAATCCAATGGTATATTTGTTTTTTAAAATAACATATTATGTCAGGTAAGGTTTATCCTAGAAATGCAAAGACAGTTCAACATTAGAAAATAAATCAGTATAATTTGCAATATTAATAGACTAAAGAAGAAAAATCAAATTCTGTCTCGACTGGTGAACAAAATTTATTAGGTAAAGTCTAGAAAGCTGGAAATAGAAGGTCACTTTCTTTTTTTTTTTTTTTTTTTTTTTTGAGACGGAGTTTCGCTCTTGTTACCCAGGGTGGAGTGCAATGGCGCGATCTCGGCTCACCGCAACCTCTGTCTCCTGGGTTCAAGCAATTCTCCTGCCTCAGCCTCCCGAGTAGCTGGGACTACAGGCACGTGCCACATGCCCAGCTAATTTTTTGTATTTTTAGTAGAGACGGGGTTTCACCATGTTGACCAGGATGGTCTCGATCTCTCGACCTCGTGATCCACCCGCCTCGGCCTCCCAAAGTGCTGGGATTACAGGCGTGAGCCACCGCGCCCGGCCTGAAGGTCACTTTCTTAACCTAGTGTAGTTTATACAAGAAAAATCCACAACAAATATTTTTCTTAATTGAGACACTTTATTTTATTATTATTATTATTTTTTTAGACAGAGTTTCACTCTTGTTGCCCAGCCTAGAGTTGCTCACTGCAACCTCTGCCTCCTGGGTTCAAGCCATTCTCCTGCCTCAGCCTCCCAAGTAGCTGGGATCACAGGTGCCTACCACCATGCCCAGCTAATTTTTGTAAGTTTAGTAGAGACAGGGTTTTACCATGTTGGCCAGACTGGTCTCAAACTCCCAATCTCAGGTGATCCACCAGCCTCGGCCTCCCAAAGTGATGGGATTACAGGTGTCAGCCACTGCCCCCCACAATAGAGACATTTTACATATTTTTAATCTTCCCTGTAAAAAGACAAAAATACTACTTCAACACCACTATGCAAAATATATTAGAGCTCTCCAACACACTACAGAAAGAACTTTAAATAAGAGGTACAAGGATGTAAGAGCAAAAGATAAAACTGTCAGTATTTGAAGATAATTTAATCATCTACCTAGAAAAACCGACAGAATCAATAGACAAATTATTAGAATTAACACCGATTTAGTAAGATGTTGGATGCAAGTGCAACCTATAAAGCTGGTTTCTCATCTTGAAAAGCAGTGGGCCAGGTTGCAGGCATAGCAGCACAGGGTCTTAAACACACAGATGAGGGATAAGAAGCTTTGCCTTAGATGAAGCAGGACTGAAGCAGGAAAAAGACAGAGTGTGCCTGAGAGGATGGGGCTCCTCTGCAGTGGGCCTGGGATGTCCTCCTAGGCCACGAAGATGCCGAACAGATCCGTGGTCTCAGGTTGCTGAAACCTCCAATACCCTTCACCCAGAACCCTCAAATATTTACCCCTTCAATAAATATTAATGACACCTGTTTCTCCCTGCACTGCCCCCACCCTGGCCTTGAGGCTATGGGCAAGCAACTTTCGTCTCTGGACTGCCACTTCCTGATCTATAAAATGGGATAATCCCAATAAGCAACTTCCCAGGGATATTGGTGGGTTATATATGACAATACAGAGAAAGGATTTAGCTCATGCTCAGGAAATGTGAGAATAACTATTAATAAAATGATTAAGGAGCTCCCCCTGCCTTCCATAATGCCAGCCTCTACTCCAGCGGGGCCCACTCAGCTGCGGGCTGCCTCCAGTCTGCAGCTCCCTTAAGGGTTAAGGAGCTTGACTGCCTGCCCAGGAGCAGGAGCAGGAATAAAGCATCAGCCTCAGCAGCAGCATCTCCCTATCTGTGAGCAATCTCCTCTGGCCCCCAGCTCAGGCCTTGGGAAATGAAAGCCCATCCAGCTCCTGCAGGCTGCATCATAATGACTTTCCCCTTCCAGGAAAGAGATGGGTGGGCCTCCCCTCCCACCTCTTTCTGCCTTCTCCAGGTCTGGGGACTGCTGGAGACCCCTAAGCTGCCCTGAAGCTGTCAGTTCACATGTGAGAGAGTAGATGGTTCCGGCTGCTGGCCCTATGGTGTTGGTGGGAAGGACAGCAAGGAGGGGTCCTGGTGCTGGGGGGTGGGGAGTGGCAGGTAGGAGGTGCCTAGTTGGTATGCCCTTGGCATTCTGCATCTCAGCTTATCCTGCCTTGGGTCTGGACAGGATGTTTCCAACTGCAGCTTGTGACCCAGTAGTGAGTTGCAAAATCCATGCAGTGGATTGTAATGTGCATTTTGAAAGACAGAGCTGGAATAGAAAATATGCATATAATGAAGCACAGGCTTTATTTCAGTCACCCATGAGTACAGTGGTTAAAAATGCAAGCCCCAGGCCAGGTGTGGTGGCTCACGCCTGTCATCCAGCACTTTGGGAGGCCGAAGCAGTCGGATCACTTGAAGTGAGGAGTTGAAGAACAGCCTGGCCAACACGATGAAACCCCATCTATACTAAAAATACAAAACATTAGCCAGGCATGGTGATGGGTACCTGTAATCCCAGCTACATGGGAGACTGAGATGGGAGAATCACTTGAACCTGGGAGGTGGAGGTTGCAGTGAGCCAAGATCGCGCCACAGCACTCCAGCCTGTGCAACAGAGCAAGACTCTGCCTCAAAAAAACCCAAAACAAAAAACACAAGCCCTGGAGCCCACCTGCCCAGCCACATGACCCCTGGCGTGTTGTTTAACTCTCCAAGCCTCAGTTTCCTCATCTGTCCGTGGAGGGAAAACAGTACGACATGGGTTATTGTGAGAAGTGAAGGAGTGGTTCAGGAGCTGAGCTCAGGGAGCATGCAAACGCTGGGAGTGAGCTCTTTCTTTTGTGTTCACTGTGCAAAATGTATTTCTTCCTTAATAAGGTAGTCAGGAAAGCTTGAAAGCCACTACATTTGAGGATTGGGTACAGGACCTGCTCATGGCAAGAATTCAGGGTACAGCCTTGGGCAGAGAGGTTGCTGTTATCAAATTCAAAGGGAGGGGCCCGAGAGGAAGCAGAAAAGTGAGAGTTTTCCCGGAGGCGGATCTGCCTGTGCACAGCCCTCTACAGTGTGCACCACCTGCTGGGTTTCCTCGCTCCTCCCTCACACAAGTGTCTTTACAAGAATCCTGACTTGCCGCTGGTCATTCAGTCAGCTGTTTTTTAATGAACGGCTACTACACACCAGGCCTTGGCCGTTCAATGATGAAATAGAAGGCAGGGCCCACCCCTCCCTGAGTGTATAGATGAGGAAATCGTTGTGCTTGTCCTCCACCTACATGAGGCAGGCACTGAGCTGACCTGCTTTGCCTCATGTGATGCCCACCTTGGTGCCTTCCACACCCAGCAGTCCATTTTTAAATGGGAAGCAGAAGCTGGGAGTGGGGAAAGGCCTTGACTGTGACCCCCACAGCTCATCCTGTGGTAGAGCAGGATCTGATCAGGGACTTTATGCCCTGCAGCTGCCCGGCAGCCCTCGGCAATCCTTGCTAGGCTGGTGAGTCCCGGTTGCTCTCTGTGTAGCCAAAATGTACATGAGCTCACCTTTCTCCCTCCACTCTCCACTCCGCCCGCAGCCTTCTCTGTCCATCATGGTGTCCTTCTTTCTGTCCTTCAAGCATGCCAAGATCCACCCCAACCCCAGGGCCTTGGCACAGCTACTCCCTCTGCCTGGAAGGCTTGTTATCTGGATCTCCACATGGTCAGCAACTTACCATCAGTCAGGCTCTGCCTCTGCCCTCTCTGCTAGTGACGTCCATTTCCATCCCCAGACCCCGGCCAGCAGGTCACCTATTTTATTTCCCTTTTGGGGCCTATTGCTACCTGGTCTTGTTCAGTTGTGCACTGTCAGTCTCTCTGATGCAAATGCAAGCTTTCAGGTTCTAGTCCTGCCCTACAAAGCAGAGCAACCTTGACTAAGTCACTTTCTCTCTCTCAGCCCCAGTTTCCTTATCTGTATAATGGGGACAGTAACATCTACCTTTCAGCATATTGGTGAGGATGCAATGTGACTATGACACAGTGCCCAGCACACAGTAGGTGCATATCACACAGAAGGTGGTTTAATAAAAGTGCACATGACAACCCAATTAAGAAATGGACAAAGCCACTGAATAGACATTTCTCCAAAGATATATAAATGCCCAATAAATACATGAGAAGACATTCAATATTGTTAGCCATTAGGGAAATACCAATTAAAACCATAATGCAATACCACTTCACACCCACTAGAATGGCTATCATCAAAAGACAAACAATGAGTGTTGGTGAGGATATGGGGAAACTGGAACCCTCATCCATTGTTGGAGGGAATGTCAATGGGGCAGCCACTTTGGAAACCAGCCTGGCAGTTCCTCAAGCAGTTAAACACAGAGTTGCCAGAGGAATTGTTGAATTTCACTCAAGAGAAATGAAAACATAACCACACAAAAACTTGTACACAAATGGATAAGCAAATTTTGGTAAATCTATAGCAGGGAATATTATTTTCTAGCAAAAAGGGAGTCAGTACTGATATATACTATAATGTGGATGAACCTGGAAAACGTTTTGTTAAGCGGAAGAAGGCAGTCTCAAAAGGTCATTTGTGCTTTTGTTGTTGTTGTTTGTTTTTGTCTTTTGAGGCATTCTAGCTCTGTGGCCCAGGCTAGAGTACCATGGTGCGATCTCAGCTCACTGCAACCCCTGCCTCCTGGGTTCAAGCGATTCTGCTCCTTCAGCCTCCTGAGTAGCTGGGACTACAGGTATGCACTACCACATTCAGCTGATTTTTTGTATTTTTAGTAGAGACAGGGTTTCACCATATTGACCAGGCTGGTCTCAAACTCCTGACATGAAGGGATCCACCTCCCAAAGTGCTGGGATTACAGGCATGAGCCACTGTGGCCAGCCTTGAGTGACTCCACTTGTATGAAATGGCCAGAATAGGCAAATCTATAGAGACAGAATCTAGATGAGTGGCTGACTGGGCAGTGGAGAAGGGGTGGAGTGTGACTGCCAGAGCATGTGGGGTTTCTTTTTGGGGTGATGAAAATGTTCTGAAATTGACAGTGGTGATTCACAGAATTGTACATTGTCTGTGAATGAACTAGTAACTACTGAACAGTACACTTTCAATAGGTGAATTGTGTGATATGTTGAAAACAACCCTATGAGGTCAATTCTGTTACCATTTCACAGATAATTCAATTGAGGCATAGAGAGAAGATCACACAGCTAGGCAGTGGCAGGGTGGGGACTGGAACTCAGGTGGTCTGGCTCCAGAATGCACGTTCTTAACTCCTTGCACATCTGCCACCTAGAAACGTAAGGAATTCCTGGAACACCTGCTCTTGTAATCTCTAACAAGCTGGTAATAATAGCTACTATTTATTTAGTAGACAGCCACATGCCTTGTCAGGCACTGGCCACAATTCTTCCCCTGAGATTAGCCGATCTAATCACTCCAATTTTTCAGATGAGTAAATAGGCTCCGGAAAGCCCAGGAAGTTGTCAGAGGCCCCCCCAGTGAGCGAGCAGCTGAGCTTGACTGTGAACTCTCCCATCTGTCAGGGGAACCTTTGCCCTCTCTACTCCTTCTAGCTGACTCTTGAAAAGGGTCACGGAGCCTGCCAGCTTCCTTTACAAATGGAGAAACTGAGGCTGCAAGCAGGCAAGTGCCTGGCCAAGGCGACCCAGTGCCTTGGGCCTCAGCTTCCCCACCAGTGAGATGAAGGTGGGAGTGGATTCCTAGTTCCTTCTTTCCCTTTCCAAGATTTAGCGGTTCTTTATGTGGCAGGTTAATCTTGCCATTCTAAATGTTTTCCCCTGGGAAACAAAGTTAAATAAAACTTGCCTTGGTTCTCAGTCTGTGGGTGTCATGGGAATGGCCAGTTAGGATATTGAAGCAAGAAGCAACTGGCCACAGGGCAGAACGATATGGAGGCGGCTCCAGCCAGCAGGCAAACCCCTAGGTGAACTCTCAGAGCAGATGGGCTGAGGGGCTTTTCTAGGTTTGGGAAGAAGGGAAGGAGAAGCATTCTGAGCATCCTTGGTCAGTCCATCCTGAACACTTACCTAAGCACTGAGACCCAAAGCAGGCATGTTTACGGCCACTACCCTCCTTAATCCTTATAATATTTGCTAATAGCACTCCCTTTCACAGATGGGGAAACTGAGGCCGGGGAAACTGAAGCTGGGGAACCCAAAGCCAGAGACAACTGAGCAAGTTGCAGGGACCATGTCCTAGATGTGGCCAAGGAGGTGGTGAGATGGGCTGGGCTGGGCCGAGGTGAGGTCAGTTAGAGCCTGCAGGGGCTTCTTTCAGGGGACATCACTGGTCTCTGGAAGTGGTGGCAGGAGGTGGTATTTACCTACCTGCAATGAGGAGGCCTGGGCTCTTTCCTGGCCTTCATCTCGGCCCACATCTGCAGACTCCCATAGCCTGGCTGTGACCACAGCAGCAGCAGCTAACTTCTCCAGTGAAAGGAGTGATGCTCCCAGCATCTGTATGTCAGTCTCGGGGATGGCTCGGATTGGCTACTCCTCAAACCAGTCACTGTTGCCTGGAGGATAGAGAACTGTGATTGGCCAGGCTGGGTCACATGCCTACCACACGTGGGGCATCAGAGTTTGTTACCAAGAGAAAGTGGCCGGGAAAACTTACTGGGCAGTCAAAAACAATAACTGCCACTGTCTGTTCCCTGCGCTATGTGTCCTGGATGGTGTCATGCCTCCTCCGGGCCTGTCTCCTCATCTGTAAAAATTCTGTTAGAGGCAAAAGAAGGCAAGGAGTCTCTGATGACTCCTCCTCCTTAAGCCTGCAGGTTCTGTAAATGTGCCACATTTTGAGAATCTGCAATGTGACTATGACACAGTGCCCAACACACAGTAGGTGCATATCACACAGAAGGTGGTTTAATAAAAGCACACATGACAAACAACCCAATTAAGAAATGGACAAAGCCACTGAATAGACATTTCTCCAAAGATACATAAATGCCCAATAAATACATGAGAAGACATTCAATATAGAGATGGGGTTTCACCATGTTGGTCAGGCTGGTTTTGAAGTCCTGACCTCAGGTAATGTGCCTGCCTCGACCTCCCAAAGTGCTGGAATTACAGGCATGAGCCACTGCACCTGGCCTCACCTCATTAGTATTTTCACGCATAAACTGCTTTATTTTAGGTGAAAGCACACAGGCACAGAGTGAGAAAGATATTCCTTCCCATTCCATTCCCATCCTCCGACGTCATCAAGGAGTCTCAGGTGGTGCCACCCCACCTTTAACAGCTCTTTGATACTTGCCAATTTCCCTTTTTTTGTTTGTTTTTGTTTGTTTGTTTTGTTTTGTTTGCATTTGTTTTTGTTTGTTTTTGAGACAGAGTCTTGCTCTGTTGTCCAGGCTGGAGTGCAGTGGCACAATCATAGCTCACTGCAGCCTCAAACTCCCAGGCTCAAGCAATCCTCCCACCTCAGCCTCCCGAGTAGCTAGAACCACAAGTGTGCCACCATGCCCAGATAATTTTCTTTGTTTTGGTAGAGACAGGGCTGGGTCTCACTATGTTGCCCAAACTGGTCCATTTTCCCCTTTTAACTAAGGCAGAGCAGGTCTCAAGCTCACAGCCTTGGGTAGGCAACAGTGTTTGGCTAGAATTTAACAATGTTGCTTTGTGCTCCGTCTATCCATTTTATGGTGACCTTATATTTATGGTAAAGCAGGGCAGTGATTGGAAGTTTCCTTTTTTTTTTTTTTTTAGACAGAGTCTCGCTCTCTCACCAGGCCTGAGTGCAGTGGCCTGATCTTGGCCCATTGCAACCTCTGCCTCCCGGGTTCAAGCAATTCTCCTGCTTCAGTCTCCCAAGTAGCTGAGATTACAGGCGCCCGCCACCACACCCAGCCAATTTTTGTATTTTTAGTAGAGACAAGGTTTCACCATGTTGGCCAGGATGGTCTCAATCTCTTGACCTCATGATCTCCCCACCTTGGCCTCCCAGTTTCCTTTTTAAATCCACCTGAGTTGAAAATGTAGATGGATTTAGTGAAAGGTATTCAATAAATAACGTGGCAAACGTTCTTAAGATGATGTATATATACATCTCTGGCATGTGGGAAATGGCCCTGAATAAACATGTTTCCAGGGGCGCCGAGGTTTGGCTGGTGTGCTCCTTTCATTTCAGGGTGCTTACTGTGTCTGTTGCCACACTCTGTGACATTTTGCTCCTCTCTCCCTTGTCCTCTGGGATGTAGGAACGAATGGTGTCCAGCCTTTGTTCCATCCTTAGCCAGGTTCTGAGGACTCTTTTTTATGGAGCAGGGTCAGCGCCCCTGTCACCTCTGGTCCACTGGGGGGCGTCTCTGCACTGGCTGGACCCATCCCTCTTGCAGGGTCTGAATGAACTCACTGCCTTCTCACCTTGCACCTGGGTGCTTGGGCTTAGTAATAACAGCAAGTTGTGCCCTCTGTCCACTGGGACTTTCCACGGCACGGCCACCGGCTCTGTGCACCATGTCCTCTATCCCTCTCAGCAGCCCTGGAATGTGAGGAAACAGATAGTGAGGCTGGCTGAGGTCACTTGGCAAACCAGTGGCTGACCCAGGCTGATACGATGACAGGGATGCCGGGTGGGCGGGCTGAGCTCCCACACTCCATGTGAATGCCTGGGAAGGGGTGGGCTGGAGGAGAAGGGGATGAATGGAGGAAAGGGGGACCTCAGGGCTGTGCCCCTTCCCAAACATGCGACTCAACCATGTGGCCAGTGGCTGTCCCTGCAACAGGCCTGGCCTATTAGGGAATAAGTCAGGTCCCCAGACCTTGGGGATTTTCTCTTCCCTCCACGGGGCTTAAATTTGACCCCAGAGGGCTGGGCATGGCGGCTCACACCTGTAATCCCAGCACTTTGGAAGGCCGAGGTGGGCGGATCATGAGGTCAGGAGTTCAAGACCAGCCTGGCCAACATAGTGAAACCCTATCTCTACTAAAAACACAAAAATTAGCCAGGCATGGTGGTGCTTGCCTGTAGTCCCAGCTAAGGCAGGAGAATCGCTTGAACCTGGGAGACAGAGGTTGCAGTGAGCTGAGACCATGTCACTGCACTCCAGCCTGGGCAGCAAAGCGAGATTTGTCTCAAAAAAAAAAAAAAAAAAAAAAAAAATTGACCCCAGAAAAGGCAATGTGTAACACAAAAAGCTGCCATTTCTGACATATGAAGGGGGAAGGCCCTCCTTGGAGTCCTTCAATAATAATGATAATAATTCTAAATCCTGTGTACTCAGTGCCAGGCACTGTTCTAAATACTTCATAGGGCCGGGCGCAGTGGCTCACACCTGTGATCCCAGCACTTTGGGAGGCCGAGGTGAGTGGATCACCTGAAGTCAGGAATTTGAGACCAGCCTGGCCAACATAGCAAAACCTCATCTCTACTAAAACTACAAAAATTAGCTGGGTGTGGTGGCGTGCACCTGTAGTCCCAGGTACTCGGGAGGCTGAGGCAGGAGAATCGCTTGAACCTGGGAGGTGAAGGTTGCAGTGAGCTGAGATCACGCCACTGCACTTAAGCCCGGGCAACAGAGCAAGACTCCATCTCAAAATAATAAATAAATAAATAAACAAACAAACACTTTATAGGTATTAACTTGCTTAGGAATAGCAGCAAGTTGTGCCCTTGATGTTACCTCTTAACAGCCCTAAGATGTAAGTGCTTTTTATTATTCCCATTTTGAAGATGGGGACATTGAGGCAGAGAGAAGCAAAAGGCTTCTGGAAGGTCACACAGCAAGTCAGTGGCAGAGCTAGAAGTCAAGCCCAGGGGATTTTGCTCCACACTTATTAAAAGCCACAGGCCAGGCCAATGTGGGCAGAGGGACAAGGCTGCTGGAACCTCTGAGATGGCTGGTGCAGAAGGGCCAGCCCCTCCTCACCGGCCCGGGGGGTGGCCACAGATGCAAGAGCCAGGAAGCGCCCTCTTGGCACCTGACCCTCACCTGGGACTGTCAGCCCTTGACTGCTTCCCCAGTGGGTGGGCATGCCACCTGTGTCTTTACTCTCCAGCGACCAGGGGCTCAGCGGTTCCCCTGGATGCCTGTGCTCTCCCTGCTCTGCCCTGCCTGGGCAGAATCTCCTCCAGCTCTTTGAATCCGCCCTGCAGTGGGATCTGGCACTGTCCTGTGGACCTCCAGCCCTGCCTCTTCCCCAGCTCTGGAACAACACCTGTGACTCCTTAAGTCTTCTTGGCTGTAGCCTCTCTGACCTCTACATATCTAGTATTTTTCTGAAGTCCAGAATCTGTGGCTGTGGCCCAAGGGGCTCTAAGGGCAGTTTGAGGAATTAAAATGAAGACAGTCCTGCAGCCACCTGTGTATGTGTGTCAGGGCTGGCAGGGAAGCAGTGGCTTCAGGGCCCTACTTCCATCCAGTCTCCCCACACCTTTGCCCCCGCAGTGAGAGCAGCCTGGTGCACTGTTTCCAGAGTCTGGCCCTTTTAAATTTAGCTGCGGGAAAAAGCAGTTTGTTCAGGCCTGGAACTCGGAGACAATCAGCAACAGGAAAAAGTCATCTGAGGGGAGCTTTCAGTGAATTATGGAGGCATTGTTCCTGCGCCCAAGGAGCCAGGGCTGCTGGTCCAAACCTCGCTAACCCAGCCCAGGCCTTTGGGGCAAAACATTGCCTGGAGCTGCGTCAGGACAACACAATGTGGGCCTCTGAAGGCCAAAAAAAAAAAACCACGGGATGAAGAAAAATACTGGAAATTCCCTGTATCCCAGAGATGGAAGAGCCTTTCTTGAAAATCAACAGCAAGGGAAAGGTTGCTGCCCGCCCAGGCGGGGCCTCCGGGAGCGGGAGGAAGTCGCGAGCGATATTTTGAGATATTTTCAGTCTAGTGTGATGCTGGTTGATTTTCCAAAACATAAGGGCCTCATGCTGGGGGTAGAGTTGAGGCTGGACTGAAGCTGACCAAGGGTGGGGCCGGGGTGCAGGATGGACCAGGACAAGAACATAAACAGAAGCTGACCCAGCTGGAGAGCTCTGGTGCTCCAGATGGCTGACTCACAGGCCCCTTGCCACCCTGGGAGGCCCAGGAGAGTCTCCTGTTGACCCAAAGGCCCTTCCAGACCTCACCTAGGTGGGAAAACTGCAGGTGAATACTGGGATCCCCCTGCACAGAAAGCCTGCTAGGTGGCCAGGCAGATTCTGCTTGCTCATCTCTCCTGATGGGGCACTCACTACCTATTCAGCAGCTCATCCCATTTCTGCACAGCTTTGAGTGGGAGAAACAAAATGTTTGTGGAAGGGACACAGCAGTGAACAAAACAGAAATTCCTGTCCTCGTGGAGCTGACACTCTAGTAAGGAAACACAGTACACAAAACTAATAAAATGTACGGTATGTTAGAAGTTGCAAGCACTGTGAGGGAGAAGATAACGCAAGGAAAGGGGTAGGAGGCGGCATTTGGGATGCAATTCTGGAAATAGGCGGTTAAGGAAAAACTTCCTCCTCACTCTCAACCGGGACCCACCTCCCCGGGATGTTTCATGGACCCCATTCTGCCCTCTGGGCACAGAGGTTCATCTGCTCCCCACCAGGCAAGGACAGCCTTGCTCTGTTCCAGACTGAGCAGGGCCAACTCCTCATGGGAAAGAGGCTCCAGTCTTCTCACCCTTCTCTAGGGCCCCCGAGTGAGCCCCTTTCATAGAGGTGGGAAGGACATTGCAAACCCTCTATCTCCATGAATGCATGCTAAGGTCCAGCTGTTGTAGCAGCTGCATCCCACTGTTACCTCCCACTGAACCCATCAACCTCTGGTGTCACAAATGGTCAGCGTACTCTGCCTCCTCCATCCAAGGATAGCATGAGCTTGCAGACCCAAAAACTAGAATTTGCATTTATTCCTGTTGTTTCATCTTGCAGCATTTTATCCACACAGAATTGCAGCTTGCAAAGATCTTTTTGGCACAGAGGTGCACCACACATGAGATAGACAAAGGATTAATATTCTCAACATACAAAGAATACCTAAAAATTGATAAGAAAAATACAAAACAAAAATAAAGAAAGACATGTGGACAAAGAATATGACCAGGCAACTCAGATGCAGAAATGCAGATGGCCAATAAACAAATGAGAAAATGCTCAGCCTCTCAGGCAGTCATAGAAATGCAAATTAAAAGAATAACAAAATGCCAAATGCCATTTTTCTCCCATCAGATTGGGGAAAATACTAAATATTGATGATGTCCAGTGCCAGCCAGGCGGGGGCAGTTGAGGAGTTTTGACATGGCTGTTGGGAGTATGAGCTGCCACAATCTTTTGGGACACTAATCTGTATTCGGGTTTAAAATGTGTGTGCCCTTTGATCCAGCAATTCTGCTTTGGAGAATTATCCTACAAAGCCGTTTGGACACATAAGGTAATATGTACAAGGATGTTTTTTGCAAAAAGAAAAGAATGTTCCTGATGATGATCGTTAAGGCAATGATTGAGTGAATTATGGGACATTTGTTCTATGAAATGTTAAACAGCTAATAAAAATAATTAGATCTGTGTGTATGGTGTTTGTGTATGTGTGTGTGTGTGTGTGTGTGTGTGTGTGTGTGTGTGTTCATATGTATGGACCTGAAATTGTGCTTATGATATATTAGACAAAAAACAAGATGCAAAGTCAGGTATATGATATGATCCTATTTTTGTAAACATATTTGAAAGAGCAAAGAGTAAACTGAAAAATAAACTTCACTAAACTGCTACCATTGGTGATCCCAGAGGAAGAGAATCACTAGCAGCAAGATTATTATTCAATCTCATATCTCTTTTGTTTGACTTTTGCAATGTAGCTCTAATAATTTTGGTAACCAACACTCTTTCTTAAAAATTATTTTTAAACAGTTCTTATGGAGCTCTGCCCATCATGTCTTCATTATGAGCCAAGGCAGGAGTCAGCCCAAGGACTGGGACAGAAGGTGATCCTCTCGCTGCTTATCTGAAGGTCCAGCTTACCACGAACTGCCTACTCTTGAGCTTTCCAAGGGATATTCAGGTGCCCACCCCACTTCTCGTCTAGCAGGAATTCCGTTGTTCACTGAGCCTCGTGGGTTTTCCCTGCCTCTGTTTCCCATATCTTCCTCTTTTGTGCCTCATCCTACCTTCCCTGTTCTGTGAATAGTACTGCTTCCAGAAACATGCAGAAGGGACTGGGCTGTATTTCTTACTATTAGTCAAAGATTTGGAGGCGCAGAGTCTAGGCCCAGGACAACAAACATTTCCTTCTTGCTTGCCAGCTCTGAACAGTGCCAGGAGTGCTAAGTTGAAAGGGTTTCTAGGCTCCACCAGCAAGAGTGCTGGGATTGATTAGCAATGTCTGCTCTTGGCTAGGGACTGGTGAACAGGAACACCAAAGTTACTGCCTGGCCATGCTCCACCTCGGCAGGTGATTCCCAGACTGGAATAAGCACTGGGATCACCAGGGATCTTAGTAACATGCAGATTCTGGTCTAGCTGGGCGGAGATCTTGTAGTTCTGGTCTGATAAGCCCTTAGGTGACGTGGATGCTGCTGGTCTCAGGACCACCCTTTGAGGAACAAGGAGCCAAGATCTTTGCAATCTCCATTCATAGCCACCTCCTCCTCTCCCTCAACTCTTCACATATTTGCAAACCCTCCCCAAATTTCCAGCACCTCTTATATCTGTCACATAGTTTGATTCTTGGAACAGCCCCAGTTATTATCTTTGACAGATGAGGAACTGGAAGGGAAAGAACTTGCCCAAGCTCCCCCAGCCAGCTGACGGGCGGATCAATCGCCAACCTACCCTGCCCCTGCTTCTTCTCTCCTGGAGCCAAAAACCAGCCAGAAAGACCCTGCTGCTGCCCAACAGCACTGTGTTCACTGCCATAAATAAGGCCTCCACTGAGCCAACTCCTCCTTTCTCAGCAACATCTCACAGCAGGCTGGGGTGGGAGAAGCCAAGGAGGGATGGGAGGCTCAGCCGACAGTGTGAGTTATGGGCTCGAAGAAGCCCATTAGTCACTAAAGCAAGAGAAGTTAACTCGAGCTTATTAACTCTAAACGTTTATTATTCACATTGATCACCGCACCAGACAGCACTCACCCCCACCCCCTGCCCCTCAGTGCCGGCCAGCATGTTCAGATTGCAGGATGGTGATGTGGGCTGAAGGGGCTCCCTGTGCTACAGAAGCCCCAGGAAATGTAAGCAGGACACACACAGCCCCAAGGGGCTCTCCCTGAGCCAGGAGCCGGGGAGCCATCAGTGGCACAATTAGACATCATCTCCATCGTCATGCGCTGACCAGGAGGCTACCAGGCAAGCCACAGGGGATGGGAGCCTGCCTCTGGATCTGCTTGACCCTTAGCAGCAGATGACCTTGCCTATAGGACACATGACTTTGCAGAGACTCAATTTTTGTCATCTGTAAACCAGGGACACATTCATTGATTCGACATTTATTGAGCACCCACTAAATGCCAGGCACTTCTAGGCCTGAAGGTACAATAAAGAACAAGAAAGCTCCCTTCCCTCATGGAGTTTATACTCTGAAGATGAAGACAGACAAAGCAACTGAATAAATAAGCAGAATAATTTCAGGTAGTGAGTGGTAAGTGCGGTAGATAAAACAATCCAAAGTCACACACTAGAGCGTGACTTGGGCACTGGGAGGACGTCTGCAGGGCCCCAGGGATGGCCTTTCAGGAGATGCACCTGAGGGGAGGCCTGAGGATGGAAGAGAGCCAACCATGGAAATATTTGGGCAAAGAGGAGTGCAACAGAGGTGGCAGATGGGCAAGGGAAAGGCTGTGGGTCAGGCAAAGCGTGGCATGTGTGACGACCAGAGAGGCACCAGGGTGGCTGGGAGGGCCATGGGGGGAGAGTGGAATGTGAAGAGGGAGGACGGCAATGGGGCCACTGAGGACTGTGAATCTGACTCTCAGTGCAGTGGGAGCCTCTGAGGGGTTTTAGGTTAAAAAGGCCATGAGGAATAAAATCCCACCTAACATCCCTTGGTGGCTATAGGACACTGGGGGCCCTGCCTGGCTCTGCATGACCAGGTTGGGGCTGCAGTGACCTTGGCTGCTAATGGCTGACAGCTGCCCCTTTCTCCTGAACACTGCCCTTGGTGGCCAGCAGGCACTCCCCTAGTACTGTGCTCCCTTCCCCAGGGTGAGTCACCCCCTCAAGGTGGGACTCATGCTGTGGTGGCCTGTGTGCTCCAAAAGCCCTGGAGGTCAGGATGAGGCCAGCGTCCAGCGGGGACACAGCACTGTGTGGTGTTTTCCTTGCCTCCCTGCATCCCTCACTCCCTGCTGAGAGCATGTCTTCAGGCTCTCCTAGGGAACCTGGCATAAAACATGAGGATGAAACCAAATGGTGGCTCTAAAGGCTGAATCCAACACTTGCCACACAATTTGCCTAGAATGTTCCTGATTTTAGCATTGAAAGTCCTGCATCCCAGGAACACCCTAAGTCTCAGGCAAACTGGAATGATTGTTCAGCCTTGGTAACTGCTTCATAAGTAAGATTCATTCATCCATTCATTGGCTATCTCCTGGGGTATCTTTGTACTAGGTTCCATTGGTGGAGCCACGGCAGGGGTCCATCTCACGGAGCTCACAGTTCCACTGCAGCAGGCAGGCACTATCCTAAGATGGCCACTCAGGCCTGCAGGTGAGGAGAACCGACACAGGGTGGTGAGGTGGGGGCTGTCCTTGAAGGAGAAGAAGGAGCTGCCCAGTGAATGGGGTGGGGACATTCTGGGCTAAGCACCCACCCTGGTGAGTTGATGACCAGGAGAGCCCTGGGCTCTGGATCTACAAATGCAGACAGAGATTGTGAGAGGTAGATTCAGGGTGCCTACTGGCCATGCCTTAGCTTCTCTAGTTTGCCCATCTGGGAAGGTCTTAATTTCTCCATCTGGGAAGGTCTCTCCAGCTCCAGCAGGAAGCCCAGAATAGCTACAAAGCAAAGAGGTCTTTGGGAGGAGCCCTCTGTAGTCACCAAGGTTCCTGGGTGACCATAAAGATGGTTAAGACCTCTGGGAACCTCCTCTGGACCAGCAGACACTATACTGAAGCCCCAGGATGACCAAGATAAATAGGTCTTTTATTTCCATTTTTGAGACAAGGAAACTGAGGCTTAAAGAGAAGTAATTACTCACCCAAAGTCACATAGCCATGACTGGTGGACCATGTAGGGGTGTGGAGGTTCCCAGGGCTCTCAGGCCCACAGCCACTGAGCCACTTCATAAGTTCAAGGAGATAAAGAAGGCATTGTCACCTCCATTCTATTTATTATTTTATGTACCCCTTTTTTATCCACTCACTTACTATAGAGGGGAGTGGATAAAAGTACAGATTCCAGAGCTAGCCTGCCTGGGTTCAGACCCCTGCCCACCATGCAGAAGCCACAGGACTGAAGGCAAAAGACTGAGCCTCCCTGTGATTCGAATTCCTCATGTCTCAAAGAGGAGACCAAAACTGCACCTCTCTCCAGGGGTTGTTATGAAGATTAAATGAGTTAATATATGTAAGGCACTTATAGTCTGATATGCAGTAAGTCTCAACTATGATTGTTTCTTTATTGCTATGACTCAGTCTTACACAAGTCGTTATAGTAAAACATTGGCAACAACTTAGATGTTCAACAATAGGAGAGTTACTAAGTCTAGCATGTTGTATCGATTTCACTGGATACAACAGTAATTAAGACAGGGTGGTCTTGGTAGCAAAGATCAACAAATAGGCCTAAGGAACAGAATGGAAAGTCCAGAACTAGCCCAACATGTGTAGAAGTGCCAGATTTGTGATGGGAGACACAGAAGTACAGTGGGAAAAGGATGCTTTAAATAAATGGTGCTGGATCAACTGGACATTCACATGGGAATAAAGATTATTGACCCCTTCCTCACACCATACACCCAATTCTGTTTCCATGACCTCTAAGTAGTCATTTAATGTGACCAGAATATTGGCTAAGTGTATGTTCAGTCAGCCGTGTGCATTGGAAAAAGGTAACATTATGAGCAAATGTCTAAACTTGAAATTATAAGGCCACTTCAAATGTGTGCACAGACTGACAAGGAAGCCGTGGTGAATTTCAGTGGTGTTGGTGGCTCCATGTGAATGAAATCTTCAGTTGTGATGTTTGTCCTTTTAGTAAAATAAAGGGCATTCCTTTATTTTGAAGTTATCTTACACATCTCATCCAATCCAAGATTATTGCAGAGAAGGAAGATGAATTTTAGGCAACAAGCAGTCAATAAGAAAGTTCCGATTTCCTTTGGAGAAAAGGGAAAACATGTTTTGTTGTCCCCCAACAGTGAGATGGAAAAAAAAAAAATAACCAAGGGAAAAGTCACCCCACGCTTTCCTTGAGGCCATGGGCCCCCACCACTGTGGCGCCATGAGGAAGTTGAAGGTTGAGCGAGCAAAACATGTTTTCCTTCTGCAGGACGTCTGAAGGAACTGTTGGAATCAATTATTGGAAAAACAAAAATAAAATAAACTCCAGCCCATGGTAAACACTACCCCTTCTTTCTGAGATCAGGAAAACAAAGGCCAAGATCAGAGTCAGCATGGAACAGTGGGCAAACATGAGTGGTAGGAGGAAGGGACCTGGGCTTCAGGTAGAGCAGGATGAGTCTGGAACCTTCCTGAGGCTCGATTTACCCATCTGCAAATTCATGATCCTGAGTCCACCTCACAGAGTTTGGGATGAATATGCCATTTCACTCAGTAAACATGTATTTTGCTCCCAGTCTGTGCCAGGCTGTGAGCAGGGTCCAGGCCACCTCCATGGCTATGCAACCAGTGCAGCCACGCCAGGCCCCACCCTGAGGAGGGCCCTGTGCTTGGCTCAGACCCCCGCATGGTGCAGTGACCTCTAGAAATTCTTAAGTTTTGAAGAAAAGGTATTGCATTTTCATTTTGCACTGGGCCCCACCAATGATGTCTCTGATCCTCCGAGTGGGGCAAGAGCCAGTGTGCTTTTAATTGCTTATTGAATGCATCTGACCCCACTGTGTTCCCCGCAGTGTTTGGAGTAAAGAGGGTGCTGATAAATGGGGGTTAAAATGAAGGTGCAAGGAGAATCCAGAGGTATGGATATCACTTCACCACCCAGCCAGGTGTGCCTGGCCACAACGGGACCCCTTCACACCCTGGTAGGTGCTGCGCCTGCCACTGTTTCAAGTGAAATTATCTCCATTTTGGTTGGGAGGCTCCTGAGTTAAAACCAGGTATGCGGTCACAAATGACCTGACATCAGACCTTTCTGCTGCTTGGCAGCTATGTGTCTAAGCAAGTCTCTGTGCCTCAATTTCCTCATCTATGAAAAGGGTCGTACATGCTCATACATGATATGCACACGTGCAGGGTGCTTATGGTACTGGGAGCACCATAGCCCAACCAGCTTGAGGAGGCCCTGAGCTCTCACCTATGCAGACAAACAGGGAATGTCTGGATCCTGAGGGAGGTGTTTAAAGCCAGCAGCAAATTCTCCTCGGGCTTCCAATTTGAGAATTTGACTTGACCCTGGTATGCTGTCCCTGGACAGCGAGGGCTGGCTGCTGCCGCCTATTTATAGGTGAGCCGTGAACTAATGGTATTTATAAATGGTTAAACATTGGTTAATCAGACTATCAGGTCAGTGAGAAATGCACATGGATTAGATCTCCAAACACCATGTCCACCTGCTAAAAGATATGAAATCCGAATTCACTGCCTACTATGTGCCAGGAACTTTGCTAATAATATTCAGTAATAAAATCTAACATTGCTGACTGTTACCTGTGTGCCAGGCACTAGGGTAAGGGCTTCAGGGTCACTATCTTATTTCATCTTCCTAGTGGGCATGTGCCGTAGGTGCTAGAAAAGCCTCATTTTACAGATGAGGAGGAGGATACACAGAAGGAACAGGGACTTTCCAGGGGCTCAGGGCTGGTGAGTAGTAGGGCCAGGGCTCCATCCCAGCGTCAGTACCCACACTGTAGGAAATAATCAGCCCAACTCAGCGTGCGGCTCCTGCTGGGGGTGGAAGGTGCTTTCCCCTTACCCACTCCCCTCATTAGGGACTCCTATAAGCTACAGAGGACCCGGGCTTCAGCCTGGGGCCCCCCTGCTAGAAGGCAACTTGGAGGCTGCTCCTGCAGGGACTGTGTGTGTTGACAACAGCCTCTTCTTGAAGGACAGAGCCCCAGCAGCCACAGGGCAATGGACTGGCGCCCAGAGCAGTTGAGTATTTTAATGGCGTTCCCAGACTGGGCCTGATTCATTTTTCTAAGTGTCTGGGTTTTGGGTGGGGGGAAATGCACCCTCAGCAATTAATGATGTCCGTGACAGAGGTTCACACTTGCCTCCCATATCTGTTCACACAAATGCACAAGTGCTCATTAGGCTAATTAATATGGTCTTTCCGGAGCCACCAGCTCCCTCACCCTCTGCCACAGGGCCAGCAGAAAGAATGCAGGCTCCACTCTGGAGTTCAAATGGGGAAAATAAATCAGGAGTCTGCCCTTGTGTCTCATCAAAATGCCTCTCTTTAAACCACCACATTTCCTGGTGCACTGGGGAAGGTGACATTGCTACCTCTGTTCTGCAAAGCCAGCCCACAAGGGAAGGGGTCGGTCCTGTAAGGACTGAGCTTCCGGTCCCCAGAATTCAAGGACAAGTGGCTGTCAGAGGTAGGAAGTTGGAGTCAGTTGCTTTTCAGGGCCCTCCCAAGCTGCCCCGGCTCCCTAGCTCAGCAGAGCAGGGCATCGGCAGGCCCTGGTCCTCGGACACTACCACTCATTGGATTAAATATTAATGGCCAGGTTCTCCTCTGATGGCCTAGATGGGACTTCAGGCCCTTTGATGAGAAAGGGGTCCCTGTGCTCCTCCGACCCCAGGCTTTTAACGGGGCCTCCAGAGCCTTAACTTCATATTTCTCCAAATGAAGAATTTCATCCCAGCTGCAGGGAATCTCACCTCACTGGGCCTGGGGGCACCTTTGGATTAAAGGAGAGGAACCCAAACTCCCTGATCCTCAGGCTGTGTTCTCGGTGCTGGAGATGGAGCAACCACCAGGGAAGACCCAGCCCTGCCCTCCAGGAGTTGGCATTCTGATCTGGGAGGCAGCACGCACATACGCAGACAAATAAATGGGACGGTTTCAGATAGGAATGAGTGCAGGGAAGGAAGAGAAACAGGTGACGGATGGCAAAGGACTCAGGGAATGGTGTCAGAGGTGCCTCTGTGAGGGGGACATTTGAGACCTGAGAAACGAGAGGAGCCAGCCCAACCATGTGAACATTTAGGAAGGAGTTTTTCAGGGGATGGAAATCGCAGGTGCAAAGTTCCTGGGGCTGGAAGGACTGAGCAGGGTCAGGGATGGAAAGGAAGGCCAGTGTGGCTGGAGCGAATGAAAAGGGGGAGGTGATGGGAGATGGGGTGGGGAAACGGGCCACGATGAAGTGGGTGGGGTGCTGGGGCTTAGGGGTTGCGGTAAGGAAGGAGGATGCTATTCCCAAAGCACCTGGTGAGCAGCTGCTATGTGCGGCCACAATGCTGGGAGCTATGCTTGTGGCATCCTTACAGTGGCCACTGGGCGTGGTGGAGGGACAGCTGGTGGCCAGTCATGGAGAAGGCTGGGCTCCTGAGTGACGGCCACATTTGGGTGCCGGCTACAGAGTCTCCAGCTCTCCCCTGCCCTCCACAACAGTAAATGACCACCTCTCCCCATGACTCAGGTCTCTTCAGGGTTCTCAGGGCAAAGTCCCCCAGAAAAAACACCTTTCACAGTCCCAAGTCCCTGTCACTCTGCACTGAATTCCACCAGCGCCCATGGCCAGAAGGAAATCTTATAAAATGTGAGTTAGAATCCATCCCTCCCTGCTTCACCTCCTCTGTGGCTCCACATTTTTGTTCAGAGAATGAAACCCAAAGTCCTTGCATTGTGTGGCTCAGATGAAGGCCAGCCTCTCTGCCCCTCTGAGTGCACGTCAGCGTTGCCCTCCATCCAATGGGTATAACATCCAGACTTGCCTTTCCCTTGGAATGGTGGTGAGACTTGAGGGGTGTCCTTGGGGGATGTGACCCCCTTGTCACCTGTATGGTGCCACACTCAGGAGGGGTTGGTGAAGAGTCTCTCAGCCAGGCCTGCCCTCAGAAGGGTTAATGTGGCCTCTTTGTCCCCTGGTTGCCATGGGGACAGTTCCTGCCCTTCAGGAAGCAGGGAGAGCAGTTTCCTGTTTTGAAAAAGGCTTGAGGGCTGTTTTCCTCCAATCCGCCTGCCCAGAGAGGGGCAGGAAGCCTAAGGCCAGCCGCCCCTGCTGTTGGGTGTGTGGCGGAGCCGTGCCCACGCCCAGCCAGCCAGGAGGGGCTGTTGTGGAAATGCAGCCTCGGGAAAAAGCCAAACAGGCCAGTGCAAGGAAAAAAAATGGCTGGCCGGAAGAGGGTGGCCGCTTCCTCCACAGACCTTGAATCCCACCCAGTGATAAAAATCCCACCCAGTGATAAAAACTCCAAGCCGGCCCTGCCCAGCCTCTGACTCCCCTCCCCCAGAGTTCAGCCCTTTCTTAGACAGCTGAAGATCTGCTGGACCAAGACCTTGAGGCCCCTGCCTGCCCCTCTTGCCCAAAAGCACTCCCACCCTGCATGCTGGATGCTCCAGCTTCATCAGCTTCGGCCCCCATTTCCCATCCCCACCCCTGTCTGGAATGCCCGTGGCTCTGATGAGGAGGCAGATCAAAGCCCATCTCCTCCTAGAAGGCTTCCAACATGCACTGGAGCCCCCGCAGCCCCTGTGGGTCAGGAGCATTCGTGAGTTCAGGTCTCGTCTCCTCTCGTGGCACCCCAGCTCCTGCCTTCCAGCCTTCCCACCCCCAGGCTTGCCCCTCTGACTCATCCACCGCTACAGCTACCACATAGCTTTCTACCACACAAGTCTGACCACGTCACTCCCTCCCCCAGACTATGGCTCCTGTTCACCTACAGGGTAAAGTTCAGACTCTTGGGCCCACCATCAGTCAGAGAGCTTTCAGACACATGTCCTGTGCTGTGACCACAAACACTTCTCACCATGCCCACTCGCCTTCCTCTTCCATCCCTCTAGGCGCTTGCTCAGGTGGTTTCCCTGTACCTCATAGGGCCACCCTACTGCTGCACCTAGAAAATACTGCCTGACCTTTCAGGCCCAGCCCAGATGTCACCTCCTCTCTCTAGCCCCCTAAGCTTAATTCGATCCCCTACCTTCAGCTCAGCCACCCAGCTTAGCTGATTGCAGGCCCTTCTCTCTGACCACACCATGAACTGTCTAAGGACAGGGAAGTGAAGAGAGAAGAGAATTAAAATTTACTGAATCCTCACTTCAACCCAAGAAAGGTTTCATTATGCCCATTTTATAGAAGAGAAAAGTGAGGTGCAGAGAGGTAAAATGACTTGCCCAGGGCCACAGAACCAGTGCTTGGCGTGGTTGAGGGGTCTCCAGGGAACCTGCTCCTCTATCAGCCTGGGTGGGCAGGTCAAGGCAGCCGGGGTCTGAGCCAAATTTATCTGATGTCCCCCAGCAATGTGTGTAGCGTGGGAAGGGAAGGGTGGTCTTGCTAAGATGCCAGTCACCCCCCCCCACCCTCAAGCAGGTGTCTGGCTTAGATTTGTCCTCCCTGGAGCCAGGAAGGCAACTCAATTACTTTTCAGGGGAAGATAAGCCCTAGAGGCTGATGGTGTCATAGCCGTGGCACCACAGGGTGAGCAGTCTGAGGCCACAGGGACCAAGAGGTCAGCAGCTGAAGAGGCTGCAGGGCCAGGGTAATTTCCTCCTTAACAGCATGCATTTTCTCCTAGGTGACAAAAGGTAGACCTCGTGGAAAATGGGAAACACAAGGGGCCCTTGCCACAGGAGCAGGATGCAAAGGTGGCTGGCACGCAGTGGGAAAGCAAACCCTCAGGTTCACCCCCTTCTGCGAGGGGGCAGGAAGCAGAGCCCAGGCCACCTCCACAGGCTGCCACTCCCGAACTGCCCTCCACCACCCCCAACTCTGCTCATTCACGGGGTGCCCAGTAAGTGCTCCTTCCTGATCTTTTCATGCTCTGATTGTGGGGGTTGTGTGGCCTAGTTTCTGGTGAGTTGAGTTTGTTTGTACACATTTATGGAGCACCAATTGTGTACTAGACATTTAAATAATGATCACTATTAAGCACCACCTGTATCCCCCTCCCATACTGAATGCTTTAGATGAATGACTTCATTTACTGAACAGACGCTATTATCATTTCCATTTGATTGGGGGTGGGGAGGAAGGAGCTGATGTAGGGTCCCATGACCACCACTTACTGGTTGTGTATTCCTGGGCCAGTAAGTGCCTTAGCCTCTCTGCACTGTAGCAGTCTGTAGGGTTGTAGGGCCCCACAGGGTCGTGGGGTGTCCCTTATGTTGTCTTGAGGTGCAGGATCCAAGAAGTAAAGAGATAGGACACTGGAGAACCGGTGAAGAACATCTAGACTCAGAGGGGCCACGCCACCTGTGAGTGGAGATCGGCAGGGGCCCCAAACGCCCAGAAGTATCTGTATTTATTAGGTACAAGCAGGGGGCAGGGTCGTAAGTGAGGTCATCATCTATAGGCTTAGTAATAGGGCATACATAACCACGTGAGTCACAAGTGAGGGGGCCACCCCATTATGTCACCAGGGCAGAGAGGTGGGCTGTGCGCAGTAGGGGGCCATACCATGCGCAGTAGTAGAGGGCTGTGTACAGAAAACGGGTCCACCCCCATTAGGTCACCCAGGCAAGGAGATGGGCTGTGTGCAACACTTCTTAACTGGGGGCTGGACACTTCAAAGGCTTTCTAATAGAAGGATACTATAAGCCAATGCAGTGGGAGCTGACAGACTTGTGCTCTTCTCTTAAGATATTTATGGGAGGATTCTTTGAGCTAGCACAGAAGCAAGAAAAGACTGACAGGGTGTACAGCCCCCGTGACTGGTCATACCAGAGGGGTTCTTCCCCCTCGGTTACGTCCAGGATCTCAGGCCTGAGAACTGGATGCAAGGTACTACAACTCCTTTATCAGGAGAGGCTCTTGCTCCAAGCCTGCCGTACCGCATATGCCCTTTCAGGCAGGGACGCCACCGCCTGGATCTTCGGTTCTCATCCTGGTCTGGCTGTTTTCCCATGTACTGCTTCTGTTCTGTGACTGCTCTAGGCATTCCTCCTACTACAAACTACTATATGGTTATATGGAAGGATTATATAAATCAGCACTAAATGTGTCAGTAGAGCTCCGACTACATCCATTGTATGATTATATAGAACTAAGTATGATTATATATATATAAGCTAGATATAAGTAAGCAATGAGTTATACTTCAGGCACTAATTCTATAAACTAATATATGATTACATATAAAGGATTACATAAAGGAAATAGCTGAGTAATAACACCATAAACTAAGATATTCTTCAGGCACTAATTGTGCCTGGGGTCTGGACAGTTCTCCTTCCTCAGTGCCCATGGGGGGTGTTACCCACAGCAGTCTCATCTATAACATGGGGGTAATAACAACGCCTACCACATGGGTTTGTTAGGAGAATTAAATGAGGTAATATACACAAAACATATATTGAATGCACAAATATATCAGCATTTAACTCAGTAAATATCAGCTATTATGATTTGAAAATGGGGAAACAGGCTTAGTGACTCACCAAGGTAGTGCCCAGGTTAATGTGGCTCCTGACCACCACGTACCACTGCCTGTCTGGGAGGCTTGGTGCTGGGCACTTTCACATGAGCTCACAGAGCCTGGAGTGCTTTTGTTTCTGGAGAACAGGGCCACATCCAGCTTTGGAGCTGGCTTAACAAAGATTTCAGGCCTGTGGGAATAGAGAGTTGGATTTCAGCAATTTGGAGCTGGGGCTGCCATAACCTGAGCCGTGTGCAGGGAGTTAGCCCCAGATTGTCCAAGGACAATAAAAAGATGGGAAGCATTTGCTGACTTGGAGAATGGTGCACTACACACGTGCATGAGTGAGGGTATGTGGGATAGAGGTCTGTGTGTGGGGAGGGCCCTGGGGTCTTAAAGGTGCAGTGAAGGGTGACTTTGTTTTTAGAAGCACCCAGGGAACCTGGCATCACCACTACAGGGGTCTAAAGGCACCTGAGGGGTGGTGGTACCATAATGGGAACATTGCTTGGGAGTCAAGAGGTCTGTTTTCCCCATTAGTGCTCTCACTGGGCTGCTGGTAACTATACATTGCGTGGCCTTCCTCAGCTAGCCTAGGAGCTCTGGGAAGCACAGGGTGAGGCTGGGCTGTTTACCCAGAACCTGGCTGGGCACCTGGCACAAAGTAGGCACTCCATTCATTTTCGTTGAGTGAATGAATTAAAGAAAGGAAGAAATGCTTAGGATGCTGGTCAAGATTCTGCCGTGGTGACAGTGGGCAAATGTGGTACATGGCAAACAGCACAGGCCCCGGAGACAGACGGACCTGGGTCTGACTCTACCATTGCCTCTGGGTCTTGAGTAAGTGTCTCACCCCTCTGACCCCCAGTTTTCTCACCTGTAAAATGGGGACAATGATAAAAATCACTTTACATTGTCGTGAGATGTATGGAAAGGGTAGAGCACAGAGCTGATGCTCAGCAGGCATCCCCTATCAGCATTTGTTATCACTGTCATTGCTATGACTGCCTGCTGTTAGTGCCACTGTCTCCTCACCTGGCTAATGCACTGGATGCCCAAGTTCCTTTGCTCCCAAGTTCCCCAGGCTCTCAGATGGACACCTGGTTGGTCCTTGGATGTGGCAGAACCATGATGATAGTCCCTTTGGGCCCCACTTCCAGTGCTCCCCCTGGGTTTTCACTGCGAGGTTGCTGGCAGCTGCTGGCCATTCTGATCGTCCAAAGTAGATAGAGAGGGCAGGACAGAAAGAGCAAAAAGAAGGGGAGAGAGGGAAAGCCTGCTCAGATGCCAAGCCTACTGGCATCTGCCTTAGAGGTTCCTGTCCTTCACCTACCAGGCTCTTCCAGAAAAGCGCGGAGAGGCTCTTGCCCCCAAAGGCAAAGCAATCATTCAGAGTAGAAAATGGGTGAATGAGATGCGAGTCCCGGCTCGGCTGTAAGGGCAAGTCACTCCCACTTTCTGGGACTCAGTTTTTCTATCTGTGAAATGAAGATATAATAACTCCTTTATAAAATTCTTGGGATGAATACATATGTTAAAGGCTCAAGATAAGTAGCGATGATGGTCATCACCCCCACACATCATGTCTTTTGTGGGTATTTACAGTCATTCCCCCTGAATTCAGTGAGTGGCTGTGGCTCAGTCCCACAAATACAACGCCAGTATTGGCAATGGGTATTTGTAAAGCCCACAGTCTTTCCCATCCATTTTCTCTTATTAGGAACAGCAAACAAAGGAATAAGCATTTCAACTTCACAGGCCATCACTCTACACTATTGTGTGGCTTCAGCTACACAAGTTCAGACCTGTGTTTTTCCCAGCTGGCCTTGGTGCTATGATCTTTTTTTTTTTTTTTTTTTTTTTTTTTTTTTTTTTTTTTTTTTTTTTTTTTTTTTTTTTTTTTTTTTTTTTTTTTTTTTTTTTTTTTTTTTTTTTTTTTTTTGAGACAGAGTCTCGCTCTTGTCATCCAGGCTGGAGTGCAGTGGCGCAGTCTCGGCTCACTGCAACCTCCACCTCCTGGGTTCAAGCGATTCGCCTGCCTCAGCCTCCCGAGTAGCTGGGATTACAGGTGCGCGCCACCACGCCCAGCTAATTTTTTTGTATTTTTAGTAGAGACGGGGTTTCACCATGTTAGCCAGGATGGTCTCGATCTCCTGACCTTGTGATCCACCCACCTCGGCCTCCCAAAGTGCTGGGATTACAGGCGTGAGCCACTGCGCCTGGCCAGTGCTATGATCTTTTTAAGCAGACATTGCTTAGCCTCAAATCCCAAATTCAGCAGTAGTGGAAAGGGCTTAGCAAAGCCTTGAGGTCTCTTTCTGTCCTCCCTTCTCCTTTGCACGGCCAACAGCGAAGAGTAACACTGGCGGTAAATTGAATAATCTGAGCCTCCCTCACCTGCTCCTGCCCTGGGGATTGTAGGGTATTTTGCTTTTACTGGTAATCTCAGAAACAAGATCAACTTTTTAAAAAACATATTTTCTTTCTGCATCAAATATTAAAACGATTTATCCACTCACTCATTTGTACCCACATTTAAACACAGATATACCTGCTCACACCTTCTACACCACCAACTCTGCCACCTCACTCAACTCCACCACCTATATCAACTCAATCCACTCCATCACCTGTCCCACCTCCATCACCTCAATTGTCTCTACCACCTGCATCGTCTCTCTCAACTCCACCTCCACCACCACCACTCCTTCACCTCCTCCAGTTCCACCACCACATCCACACCATCTACCAATTCTACCACCTCCAACTCTTCCACTACCGCAAGGTACGTTATGTCCCCCAGCTACGCCATGATTTCCACAACTACGTCCATCACCCTCTGCACCTCTCCCGCCACCACCTGGACACCCTCTCCACCACCACTAGTTTCTACTACCACCTCTCCCGCCTTCACCTCCAACACCACCTCCACCTTCTCTGTTTCTGCTGCTACTTACAACTTCCCCACCTCTACCACCTCCACCATCACCTCCATCTCCATCCCTGCCACACCTCCGTGCATGGACCCATAAACCGTATCAAGAGCCAAATTCAGCCACAGATTTTCTATTCGAGTCACAAGTATTTCTCCACAAAAGCCAGGAGGATTAAGGACTCTGGCAGGTCAGGGATGGAAAGGACTTTAAAAGGATCACATTCAGTTCCTAATTTTACAGCTGGGGAAATCAGACCCGCTTCCAGCACCACCTCTGCCAATCCAAAGCCCTGAGACTCCTCCAGCAGGCCAGGACTTCTCCCATCTCAGCAAAGTCTTTGTCCCTGTGATTCCCTCTACTGGGAAGGCCTCTCCTCTGGTTGAACCCTCCCCACTGGGGCCTCCTCTGAGCTCCCACAGGGGCCTGTGTGTTCCCATCACAGCACCAGCTTCGGGGTAGCAGAACTATCTGCCTGTGACTGTGTGGACAAGCAGACTGGGAACTCCTGGAGGGTGGAGGCTTGGTCTACTGGTCGCCCAGCCACCAGGCAGGTACTGCCAGAGGCTGTGTGGTGTGTGCTGAGTGTATAAGGAAAGAAGGATCCTCATCAACTGGGTCTCCCTTCCAATGTCACCTCCTCAGGGAGGCCTTCGTTGGCTACCCATTCTCTTCTCCGGTGGTTCTCAAACCTGGAGGGTATGATAAAACACGGGGTTTCTGATTCACTGAGGCTGCGCGGCGCCCTCTGAGAGCCACCGCTCTGCCCCATTGTCCTGGTTTCCCTTCCTCGCTTTGAAATGGTGTCTCCAGCGACTTCCTCCCGTCTAAGCTCCATGAGGGCAAGAATTTGGGGCTGTCTGTTCCGCGCTCAGCGCCAAGGCTGGAGCGGGACTGAACGAATGTCCAGAGTTAAAAATAAAGGGACAGATGGTTTGCTGGGCGAAGGAGCCAGGAACACCCCAGAAGCCCAACTCGCTGAGTTCTTGTCCCTCAAACCCCCAGCGCCTCCCGCGTTGCCCACGGCCACGGCCCCTTTAAATGTGCGCAGGGACGCCCCGACCCTCAGCTCCCTGGATCCCTGACCGAGCAGGAAAAAAAAAAAAAAATCCTTCCTCTTTGGGAGCGGAGGAAATGTCTAGGAGGGGGCGGAGGCGCGGCTGCAGCGCAGGCAGAGGCGCAGGCAGAGGCGCAGGCGGAGACGCGGCGGCCAGAGCGCAGCGCGCCCGGAGCCCGGAGCGGACGCGACGCCCAGCGCAGCCCTAGCCGCCGCCTCAGCGCTCGCGCCCCCTTCCCCTCCCCCGGCCGCCCCCGCCCGGCGGCCCCGCCCCGGAGGCTCGCTCCCAGCGCCCCCACTGCCTTGCGCGCCGCGCGGAGTTCGAGGCGCGCCGGGGGCCGGGCGGGCGCCAGGGGGTGCGGGCCCCGCGGGGCGGCCGCGGAGGGAGGTGGCGTGCGGAATCGCGCTGGGACCCGCGGACGGACCGACGCTCCGACGGCGGCCCGGGCCCAGCGCGCTGAAGATGAACAGAGCAGGTAGGAGGCCCCACGACCTCGGGCGCCGAGGCACACGCGCGAGGGGCTCCGGCCGGGCGTTCTAAGTTGGAGCTCTCGGGAGCCCCGGCGAGCTGCGCGAAATCCCCCGACCGACCTTCCGTGCTGCTCGGCCTCGGCCAAAGCATGCGCGGCTGCGAGGTGCACCCGCCGAGAGGCTGAGAATGGGGGGCCACCGTCCGAAGCGTCCTGCCTCAGGGTCCCCCTTGGGGAGGCCACGCCCTGGCCGTGCGCGCCAGTATCCCACTCCCACGGCGGTCCCCGGAGTGAGGGTCCCTTCCCCAACGAAGAAAGACTCCCCTTTTGCAAAAGCGACTTGGTTGAACCCCCAATCCTTTGCCCTCCATTCCCCTGCGTCCCGAACCAGTCCTTGCTGACCTCTCAGGGGCCACACGGGACCCACGGGGCCGTCCGGGGCTCTCCTCGACTCCGCGGCCCGTTCCCAGTCCTTCAGTACTCAGCACACCGGTACGAGGATTCCCATTCCCTTCTCTCCCCCTGGACCCCGAGGTTTGGAGCTCACTCTCCAGATGAGACTAAAAAGCCCTAAATTAATCCCCTGTAACGCACCCCTCCCTCGCGGCCCCCTGGCCTCCATTGTGCCTCCCCTAGGGGACTCAACGCCCGCCCGGGGGACGTTCGTCGCCGCCGCGCTGAGCTGCTCCTGATTCCCCTACCCTCAGTCCGTCGCATTCCTGCCCTATGAATTTGACTCCCCCAGCTCATCCTTGCGGTTCAGAGATTCCGTGAAATCAAAATGTGTTTGAAATCTCAGGGATCCCTCCAGAGTAGTGCCATTTAACGGATTTAGAAAGTGAGACTCGGAGATGGGCGGTACCTGGAACTCAGTCCTCGGGATTCCCAACTCCCTCTACGGGGAGGGGCAGAAAGTTCCCTTCAGATGAGAGTTTGCAAGGGAACAGTCCCAGCTAACTTCATCTGCCTGCCAAGAAGCCATCGCCACTCTATTTTCTTTTTCTCACAGAATTTAGTAGAAGGCAGCCCCCTCCCCGACCAACACCCTTGTCCAAAGCCATACTCCAAAACACACATCCCTAAAGAAACAGGAAGCCACCATTTTGGCTGTCTTGGAACCATATCCTGCTAGGGTGTGTGTGTGTGTTTGTGTGTGTGTGTGTGTGTGTGTGTGTGTGTGTGTGTCTGTAGGATTTTTTCTTTTAAAAATCTTTTTAATGAAAAAAAGTCATTGTTTTAGCAGTGAAGTGCAGGCTGGGCGGTTCAGACAGTCTGGGAGTGTGGCAGCTGCCTTCCGTGTCCAGGCCCTGTAATTGCTGGGCATATAGGCACCTGGGCAGTTAGTGAGTGTGGGTCACAGAATTGGGGAGCAGGATCAGGGGTGCCACTTTGTGGAAGCGGAAGAAGCTGGAACAGAGACCCAGAGCCCAGCCAGCCACTGCCTGGAAAGGGGGTTGCCTCCTGCCTGTGCTGGCATGGCCTGAACAGAATCAGGCTAGCTTTTTCCTACACTCCTAATAAAACCCGCTTTATAACAATGGTGAGAGCGATTCCAGTTTTCCCACGTTTTCCTGCGTAAGGCTTGGGCAGACCCTCCCTCCTCTGAGAATCTGGGGGATAGAGTGAGTCGGGATAAGCTTAGAGGCAGGTTTGGTCCCAGGAAATCTTAGCCGTTGTCACTCTTGGGTTCGGCCTTCCTGTAGTTTGTCTCCAGTGTAAACCTGGTTCCTTTTCCAATGTGATGGTAATGATACCAGCCTCACATTCAGACCATGCGTCATGGTCTGAATTTCCTCATCACGTGGCATGGTGGTTCACAGACTCCATGGGACTGAATCTCAGAACCATCATATACTTAGTTTTGTGACCTTAAGCAGATTATTTAACCTCTCTACACCTCAGTTTCTTTATTTGAAAAATGGGGTTGGTAAGATTAAATAGAATAAAACATGTAAGATGCCTAGAAAGAATGATGTCTGTCACATAGCAACTAGTAAATACCAGCTAGTATTCATTGGGTACTTACTATGAATTGGTATTGCTTTTAGGTGTTTTACTGCTATCAGTTTATTTACTTTTCACAGTCACCTTATGAGTACCATTGCTATTCCCATTTTATAGTTGGGAAAATTGAAATGCAGAGATTTTATGGTCACCAGCTTATTGAAGATTGAATTGAAAGACAAGATTGAAGCGCAGACTGTCCGGCCTGAGAGCCGGCTTTTTTTATTCAGTGCTTAACACATAGTAGGGGTGTGGGAAATGTTTGTCAACTGGCAGCTGCTTTGTTAGGCATCCTGTCTGCTATTTTCCTGAACTTCTCAATAGCCGTATGAAAAAAAGGAGGTATTTCGTCATTTTACCAAAAAGGAAACTGAGGCTCAGAGAGGCAAAATGATGTACGGCAGAGCTGGGAGGGGAGCTCCGCCTCCCTGGGCCTGAGCATGCTCTTCCCACACTGGCCCGTGCTGCCTTCCCGGTAGTGCCCTGTCGTGGATCACTGGACCAGCCTAACAGCAGCCTAATTAGAAATCATCAGGCTTGGCCTGGACATTCCAGCAGGCACCCAGGAATGAAAGTTAAATTAAGATGTAATTGGAAGGTGAAATTGGAAGATAATTACTCTTGCAACATATGGTTATGAGAGTTCCAGGGGGAGTATAGTGAACTGCAGCTGAAACAGACTTGGGAACTGAAGATGGGGTGGCAGAAGATGTCTTAAGAAGAGCCAGAAGTTTAGAAGGCTGTAGTCGGCCAGAGCAAACCAGACTGACTGTTTGGTCCCGTCCCCTCACTCTACACATGGGGAAGCTGAGGCCCAGAAAGGGGAAGGGACTTGCCCAAGATCACACCTCCAGTTAAGGCAGAGCCGGGAGTGAAGATCAGGGCTCCTGGCTCCCTATCCAGTGCTTCTCCCAATACCCCTGCCAATTGAACTTCTATGTAGCTGACAAGGGAGCAGCAAGCAGGAACGTGTGAGTGACAGATATTTAATTAAAATAGAGAGAAAATATAAATTGGCACCAGGGGGCTGGCTGGGGTTGGTTTCTATCACTAGAAGCAGTTAAAAATCTCTTCCTCCTGTCATTGTGGTTCCCCTACCTCCTAGTTAACTCTTGGCATCTTGGCTCAAAGGGTGTTTGGAGTTTAAGTTGCCCTCAGGCAGAGCAAATGGCCTGGAAGCCCTGGGCATTAGTAACTCAGGGTGGGGAGGGAATGACCCCCAGGCTCTGTGTTACAAGGAAAGAGAAGGTTCACACCATAGCCTTCTCCAGAGGAACTCAAGAGAGCCCAGAGGGTCCACCGGCTACATCCATGCTGGGTTCTGGACAACGAATCTAGAGGAGGAAACCCTAGCTCTGATTTAGCCTATAATTTCTCCCTATCATACCCTAAAGCTCAGCATACCCTAAAGCTCCCTGGCTTGCTCTATCCAGGTGGAGCCTGTTTTTTAATTGTGAAAATCCTCCTGTCCTTCAGCCTGCACTCAGTGCTCTTTCCTGAGTCTTCTCTAGGCAGAATTGCCCTTAGACCCAGATAACATGGTGCTGAGGTCAGGGACTCCATCGGGCTCCCTTTTGTGAGACAGGTGGGTAGGAGGGAGCAGAGCTGGATGCTCGGACACTCTCGATTTGTTTGCACCCTCTTCATCTCTGCTGGCTGGGGCGCCCAGTGCTCCCTCCGTGGCCCTGCTCTCTTCTGTGTCCACACTCATGCCCCTGGTGATCTCACCAGGCTTCTGCCTTAAACTCCATCTTTATGATGGTGACTTCCAGCCAGACCTCCCTTTAGAAGCCAGAGCCTGATTGACATCTCCAGCTGCTTGACACCTCCACCGAGGTGTGTAATAGGTGACTGGAGTTTGACCTGTGCAAACTGAAATTCTGGTTTTCCCTCAGCACCTGTAGTCTTTCCCATTCCAGTGGGCAGACTTCACCTTTCTAGTTGCACAGACTCAAAAGGATGACCTTGGTATCATCCTTGACTTTTATCTTTCTTTTACACCCCACATTCAAATGGTCAGCAGATCCCCTCAGCTCTCCCTTCCTTTTCAGAATCTGACCTCTTTTCACCTCAGCCTGGTCCAAGCCTCCATCATCTCTTGCTTGGATAATTGCAGGAGCCTCCTCATTGGTCTCCCTGCTTCCTTCCTCACGGTTTCAGTTTATTTCAACACGTTAGCCAGAGTGTGCATGTGCTTCTGCTCAAACCCCTGCGGTGGCTTCCCGCATCACTCTGAGTCGAAGCCTGAGTCCTGCCGTGGTCTACAAGGCCCTGCATAATCTGCACCCTTCTGTGCTGCTTCTGGCCTCATCTGCTTCTCCTGCTGGATCACTCACTCCACTCTGGCTGTGCTGGCCTCTTTGCTGTTTCTTGGACACCAAGTGAGTCCTGGCTTTCCTCACCACTTTTGTGTCTTTGCTCACATGTCCTCTCAGTGAAGCCTAGGCTGGTCACTCTGTTTAAAATTGAAAAAAGAAAAAAGTTACTCCTAATCATTTTCCATAGACTTTATCGTTATCTGGCATACGATATGTAATGTACTTGTCCTTTTCCTTGCATATCACCCACCACCTCTCAATACAAGGTCCCCGAGTTGGGGCTTTGCTACACTTATTGATGCATCTGAAGAATCTAGATGATGAGGACCTGGCACATAGTTGGTGCTCAATAAATATGTATTTAGTGGAATTAGACTAAGAAAAATTGAATAGGAGCAAATTAAAGCTAGTTGTTCACTTTCTGGTCAGTTAGTACTTCTGAGTCCTGGACCCAGCCTTAACATATATTTCTTACTTGCCCAGCTGTTTCTGGTCACCCTGGCCTTAGTTTCACTACATTTTACCCTTCTCTGCTTCACTAGATGCTGGGACCCCTGAGTCTCCATCATAGAAGAAACACTCTATCGCAAAAAGGTGAGAGCAGAGGGTCAGATGGCAAGAACAGGAAGCAGGAAACGCAGGCTCTACCAGGGCCCTGCTCTGGACTCACTGGGTAGCCCCACACCAGTCACTCACCTGCTCTGTGCCTCAGTTTCCTCATCCTTCAGTGAGGGTCAGATGAAGCCTTTCTGGTTTTGGCTTGCCTTGATCTCAGGGGGGATGTGGCTGAAGCACTCTGTGCCTGGGGCTGGGGGCACAGGACAGGCACTGAGTGCTTGCCGTTCCCAGAGGCTCCTGTGGGGAAGGCGTTTTCTTGCACGATCACACCTCAGACTCCCACCATAACCTTTCCCTAGGAGACAGTGCCTGCAGATCAATAGCTTGATTAGATGAAGGATGGGGTGGGAGGGGGTTGATGTAGCCAAGGTGACGGTCATTTTTCATGGCCCACCTGTCCCTTTGTCGCATCTCATGGCACCCATGTGAAATGCCCACCTGTTAGGGATGAGAAATGAGAGTTCTACCCCCAAAGAATAATTTTGTGCCAATGCCTGCCACCCGACGTGGAGAGTGTGAAGCTCATATTATGTAGTGCGTCAGTGTAGAGCAAGACTTCAGCCAGGGAAGATCTGGGGTAGGCAAAGATGGACTTTGTCTGAACAACAGCTACTGTTGATTGAGGACTTCTTTGTGAAGGCCTGCTGTTGAGCCTTTTTGATACATAGCCTTTAGTTTTTAAAACAGCCCTTTGAGGGTAGGTGCTGTTTCACACCCATTTTACAGGTGAAGAAACTGAGGCTGAGTTTCATAGCTGATAAGTAGCAAAGTCAGGATTTGACCTAGATCAGCCAGGCTCCAAAGGCTACCTCTGTTATGCCACACTGACAGAGGTAATAGCTGAAGCTTATCTTTTTAAGGTACAGTTTTTTGTTTTTTCACTAATTTGGATATTTTTCTAAACTAGGATACCACTTGACTGTGTATGGAAACAAGGAGTTTGATAGTCACTTATTATTTCTAGAAGATTCTGGGTTATTGCATGGATGTCAGTGGCTGGCCTGGGCATTGATGTGGATGAGATGGTGTGGATTAGGGGTTTGATGCAGTGGCTGTTTTAACCTTTAAACTTATTGGCGTTGATACCAACTTTGGCTTCAGAAATACTGAAATTGAGGTGCCAGTGGAACAGTCCCATGGAGCTGTCTAAAACCAGTTAGAGCTGTGCTGGACAGTACCATAGCCACCAGCCACATGTGGCTACTGAGCACGTAAAATGTAGCTAGTCTGAATTGAGATGTGCTGCAGCCGATGTGAAATGCATATTAGATTTGGAAGACTTAGTATGAAAAAAGAATGCCAGACACCTCATTAATACATTTTATATATTGATTACATATTGAAATGATAATATTTGGATATATTGAGTCCAATAAAATATATTGTTAAAATTACTTTTACCCATTTTTTTTTTTTTTTTTTTGAGATGGAGTTTTGATCTTGATCCCCAGGTTGGAGTGCAATGGCTCAATCTTGGTTCATTGCAGCCTCCACCTCCCAGGTTCAAGTTATTCTCCTTCCACAGCCTTCTGAGTAGCTGGGACTACAGGCCCCTGCCAGCACACTTGGCTAATTTTTGTGTTTTTAGTAGAGATGATGTTTCACCATGTTGGGCAGACTGGTCTCGAACTCCCAACCTCAAGTGATCTGCACTCCTCAGCCTCTGAAAGTGTTGGGATTATGGGTTTGAGCCACCACATTCAGCCTTACCCATTTTTTTTAAATGTGCCTATGAGAAATTAAAAATTACCTATGTAGTGTTATATGTGGCTCACATACCAGAGACAGCCCTGGATTAGAGATGCTTCAGGGACATAATGGGGCCTAACGTGCATGGGAAGAGAAGAGTTTGCTGGCAGAGACCTCCCAGCAGTCTGCTTCATCTTCTCCACCCCGTCAGGAGCCAGGCTGTTGCTTTGAGCCACTTGTGTCATACCCAAGCCTTAGTGGGGATGGAGCTGGAAGATGAGACCATGCTGAAAGGGAAACATGGGAGTCCTAGTCCATGGGTGGTGGGGATCCAGGCCATGCTTTTGAAGCAGAGATGTTGGGATAGAGATGGATTCTATGCCCACAGTATGCAAGGGAGCTTAGGGGGCCAGGTAGGTGGCAGGGAAGCCAGGGAGGAGGAATGAGCAATCTTGTGGCAGAGAGGTGCTGAGCTCGAAATTTGGCAACCACTCATTGGACCGTTCCCCTTCTCTAAATCTTCCCATCCTGCAAATCTTAGCTGAAATGTCACCTTCTTCAAGAGGTCTTCCCTGGCCACAGCAGCCCACGCTTCTCTAATTCCTGTTGCATTGTAGTCTGCACCACATCTTTTATTCTGCCACGGTCAGTAGGTCTCAGCAACCACAGAAAAGAGACTTTTTGCAGATATCCGTGTTGGCAAGTACCATGTAATTTCTCCCATGAAATCTGGGTGTAGGCCTGGCTGGACACGGTCCTGAAGCATGCAGATTCCAGATGTGACCTCCAGCAGAAGCACACATCACTGTTTCAAACCTTTGGTATGTCATTCATGAAGGGAAGAGATGTCACCTATTCAGTCATAATATTCCAAGGGTCCCCAGCTCTACCCTCCAGTTGTTCTAACTCAACTGTGAGTTCTCAGCAGAGGCTGTCTTCTCTTCTTGACCTAGGAGACCCTGCCATCTGTAATGTAGCTAGTAGGTACCCAGTGGAGTAGCTGTAGAAGGGGGTGGAAGGTCCGTGAGGGCAGGAGGGAGGGTGACGGCAGGTTCAGCCTTTTCTCAGGGTTGCCGGCTCACAGCAAGTTTTTATCAGTAGCTGCTGGATGAATGAATGCACTGACCTGGACACTTCATTTGAGGAGCGCAGGATTTCATTTGGTTGATTTTTGTTAGTTGCACTACGTGTAGAAGGAAGGTCTGTTCACTTTTGTTTACAGAATGAGTTGTCAGTGGAAAATCAAGGGGTTTTAAAGATTCTGGTGGAGGGTATAAGCCTAACATAAAGCAGAGGAGGCGGGCTTCACATGGGTGGAGGGGAACCATCTGCAGCTCCCCTGCAGGTGGTGTAGGAGACTCTGAATGGAAATAAATTGTACTTTTTCTCCGTTTTTGTCCTCTAGATTCGCCAAAACCACCTGTTGCTCCCAAACCAAAGACTACCAATCCACTGACGCCAGTGACCGCACCCAAATTCCCTTCCTCACCCAGGCCCGATAGTCTTCACAGTCCAAACTCCATGTTCAGGGGTCCGAAGCCCCCCATTGCTCCCAAGCCCAGGCTGGCTGCCCCAAATGAGTGGAGAGCCAGTGTGTACCTGAATGACAGCTTGAACAAATGCAGCAATGGGCGGCTGCTCTGCGTAGACAGGGGGCTTGACGAGGGGCCCCGGTCCATCCCGAAGTGCTCTGAGTCAGAGACAGATGAGGATTACATTGTGGTCCCCAGGGCTCTCCTGAGGGAAGACGAACCCACGGATGGGGGCAGTGTGGGGAACGCAGCCCTGGTGTCTCCGGAGGCCTCTGGGGAAGAGGAAGAGGAGCATGAGGAGGGAGACGAGGCATGTGTCGTGGATGGGACGGGAGCTGGTGAGGACTCGGCAGCCCCCGCTGCCCCGGCTGCAGGAGCACTGAGCAGGGAGGGTGAGGAAGGCACAGACCTTGCTCCTGAGGATGAAGGGGAGGGCTGCGCTGATGAGCCGGGGTCACAGGAGCAGGTGTCCAGAAGTGAGGAGGAAGAGAAACTGGTGCAGCCACACAGAGAGTGCAGCCTGGAGGACGGTGGGCCTTGGGCTGGAGAGGGGGTCTTCCAGAGTGACCTCCTCCTGCCTCATGACCATGGAGAGGAGCAGGAGTCCCCCGACATCCCCGTGGAGGCAGAGGAGGATGGTGAGGAAGGCTGTGCCAGTGCAGACCCAGCGGGCGCAGATGAGGGTGCAGGTCCTGACAGCCCCACTGAGGACATGGGACAGGATGCTGAGGATGCAAGTGAGGAGCCCCCTCAGGAGGAGGAGCCGGCCACGGGGGTCCAGGAGGCAGAGATGGCCATGGACTGCCCTGAGCTTCTTGAAGAGGGATGCGAAGAGGCCATGGGCGTCACAGGTGGGGAACAGGTTGACCTTGGTGAACCACCTGACCATGAAGAGAAAACCAGCCAAGAAGTGGCAGCCGCCACCCTGCAGGACCGCACACAGGATGAGCCTGCTGAGGAGAGCTGCCAGATCGTCCCTTTTGAGAACGACTGCATGGAGGACTTTGTCACTTCCCTCACAGGAAGCCCCTATGAGTTGTTCCCAACCGAGAGCACCTCTTTTTGCAGCGAGAGCTGTTCTCCTCTTTCTGAGTCAGCGAAAGGCTTAGAATCAGAGCAGACACCAAAGTTGGGGCTATGTGCAGAGGAGGACCCTGTGGCAGGGGCGTTGTGCGGCCATTGTGGTTCCCTGCAGGGTGGGGCAGCAGAGGGGCTCGCAGCCCCTGATGTGGTGGTTGTGTCAGAGGACGAGGCCTTGGATGATGCACTGGCCAACCCTTATGTGATGGGAGTGAACCTGCCAGGTCGGGCGGCCCCTGGAGAAGGAGGGCAGGCTGCATCGGACGCCCTGGGTGATTATGGCTCAAAAGAAGAAATGAACTGTGAGGCAGAGGGTGGCCTGGTCCCCGGGGACAGGAAGAACACCAGCACGAGGGCCCGGCCCCACTCTGGGAAGGTGGCCGGCTATGTCCCAGAAACTGTCCCTGAAGAAACTGGACCTGAGGCAGGCCCGTCAGCCCCTGGCATTGGAGGTATCACGGAGGAGGCAGGAAAGATGCTTTTGCCGTTGGAGGGAAAGCCCCTGGAAGTCGGCAGGGCCTTGCCGGCAAAGCCCAGGGCCTTCACCTTATACCCTCGGTCGTTCTCTGTGGAAGGCCGAGAGATTCCGGTCTCCGTGTACCAGGAGCCTGAGGGGCCAGGTTTAGACGACCACAGGATAAAGAGGAAAGAGGACAATCTCTCTCTGTCATGTGTGATTGGCTCCTCTGGGAGTTTCTCCCAGAGAAACCACCTTCCATCCAGCGGCACCTCCACACCTTCTTCCATGGTCGACATCCCACCCCCTTTTGACCTGGCCTGCATCACCAAGAAGCCCATCACAAAGAGCTCTCCCTCGCTCCTGATCGAGAGCGACTCCCCGGACAAATACAAGAAGAAGAAGTCATCCTTTAAGCGGTTCTTGGCACTGACATTTAAGAAGAAGACGGAGAACAAGTTGCACGTGGATGTGAACGTGTCTTCCTCTAGGTCCTCTTCAGAATCCAGCTACCACGGGCCTTCCAGGATTCTGGAAGTTGACCGGAGAAGCCTCAGTAACTCCCCTCAGCTTAAGTCTCGGACTGGAAAGCTCCGGGCTTCTGAATCCCCCTCTTCCCTCATCTTTTATAGAGATGGCAAGAGGAAAGGCGTTCCCTTCAGCAGGACAGTGTCCAGAGTGGAGTCCTTCGAAGACCGCTCCCGGCCACCCTTCCTGCCCTTGCCACTGACCAAGCCACGGTCCATCTCCTTCCCCAGCGCTGACACTTCGGACTATGAGAACATTCCAGCCATGAACTCGGACTATGAGAATATCCAGATTCCACCCCAGAGGCCTGCCAGGGCTGGTGCGTTCACGAAGCTGTTTGAAGATCAGAGCAGAGCCCTGTCCACAGCAAATGAAAATGATGGCTACGTGGACATGAGCAGCTTCAGTGCCTTTGAGAGCAAACAGCAGAGCACAGACCAGGATGCGGAAAGGTACCTGACGTTCTATTCCTTTTTTGTTTGGCAGCTGTAACTATCCGAGAGGCAGCATGGGTGTGGGGGACAGATGGACTTCCTTTCAGCCTCAGGCTCTGTTTCTTACTAGCTGTGTTGAGTAGGGGTGAGTGGCTTTACATCTCTGAGCCTCAGTTACTTCATCTGTGAAACGGGACTCATGCTACCTCACAGCAGAGGGTTTAAAAATCAGAGTAGATATTCTATGTGAAAGCAGTGTATAAAATGCCAAATACGGCACATGTGAGAGCATTTTTGTTTACATTATTTGGGGGACAGTTCTCATATCTTCTGGGTAGATGGCTTTGCTACTCCCCTCTGAGAGAGTCATCAAGAGAGAAGGTTCTGGAATCTTGCCAAACTAAATGTCTTTCACATCAGAAAAATACCCTAAATTGAGATTGATACCTTTTTATTGGGTAAATGTACAGTGTATTCAATAGGGAACTAGAAAAGACTATTTAAGTTGTTTAAAGAACTCATGGTGCCCTGAGCTAAGTTTCTGAATGGAAGTCTTAAAGACCTACATCCAAGCTGATTTTTTTTTTTTAAATTGATTCACTTTGGAAGTGAGAGACACTGTAGTTATTGAACAGTGGGGGTATTCTGACCCCACCTTCCCAAGACTGACTGAATGCCTCTCACTGATCATCCCGAGTGGATAATTGCCAAATCCTGCCATTCCTCGTGGAATTGTGGACGCAAATTAAAGGTGATGCAGTTCGCCCGGAACCATCCACATTGGGGGCACCTGATCTGAATTAATGAAAAAACGAAATGGTTGTGATTTTAAAAGAAACCCTCTGATTGTTTTCCCTCCTGTGCAGGAACTTAAACCAGTCCTACACAGCTGTTGCTGCTAGGGAGTCCTAGGGGACCCGCAGTCTTGACTAGATAAGGGCGATTTGCAATTAGCATTAGCTGTTGTTGGAGCAGAGCTGCTAGGAAGTGTTTGCGTGGATAATTCTCTCGAGTGT
>PVKV010008181.1:0-89810 GCA_004027835.1 Alouatta palliata
ACACTGTCTTCCACAATGGTTGAACTAATTTACACTCCCACCAACTGTGTAAGAGTGTTCCTATTTCTCCACATCCTCTCCAGCATCTGTTGTCTCCAGATTTTTTAATGATCGCCATTCTAACTGGCATGAGATGATATCTCAGTGTGGTTTTGATTTGCATTTCTCTAATGACCAGTGATGATGAGCATTTTTTCATGTGTGTTGGCCTCATATATGTCTTTTGAAAAGTGTCTGTTCATATCCTTCGCCCACTTTTGAATGGGGTTTTTTTTTCTTGTATATCTGTTTTAATTCTTCGCAGATTCTGGATATTAGCCCTTTGTCAGATGGGTAGATTGCAAAAATTTTTTCCCATTCTGTTGATTGCCAATTCACTCTAATGATGGTTTATTTTGCTATACAGAAGCTCTAGAGTTTAATTAGATCCCATTTGTCTATCCTGGCTTTTATTGCCATTGCTTTTGGTGTTTTAGGCATGAAATCCTTGCCTATGCCTATGTCCTGGATGGTTTTGCCTAGTTTTCTTCTAGTGTTTTTATGGTGTTAGGTTTTATGTTTAAATCTTTGATCCATCTGTAGTTCATTTTAGTGTAAGGTGACAAGTAGGGTCCCAGTTTCTGCTTTCTGCACATTGCTAGCCAATTTTCCCAACACCGTTTATTAAACATGAAGTCCTTTCCCCATTGTTTGTTTTTGCCTGGTTTGTCAAAGATCAGACGGTTGTAGATGTGTGGTGTTTCTTCTGTGGTCTCTGTTCTGTTCCATTGATCTATGTCTCTGTTTTGGTACCAGTACCATGCTGTTTTGATTACTGTAGCCTTGTAGTATAGTTTGAAGTCTGGCAGTGTGATGCCTCCAGCTTTGTTCTTTTTGCTTATGATTGTCTTGGCTATGCGGGGTCTTTTGGGATTCCATATGAAGTTTAAAGTGTTTTTTTCCAGTTCTGTGAAGAAGGTCATTGGTAGCTTGATGGGGATAGCATTGAATCTATAGATTACTTTGGGCAGTATGACCATTTTCATGATATTGATTCTTCCTAACCATGAGCATGAAATGTTTCTCCATCCTTTTGTGTCCTCTCTTATTTTGTTGAGCAGTGGTTTGTAGTTCTCCTTGAAGAGGTCCTTTACATCCTTTGTGATTTGTATTCCTAGGTATTTTATTCTCTTTGGAGCAATTGTGAATGGGAGTTCGCTCTTGATTTGGCTCTCTGTTTGTCTGTTATTGTTATATAGGAAAGCTTGTAATTTCTGCACATTGATTTTGTATCCTCAGACTTTGCTGAAGTTACTTATCAGTTTGAGAAGATTTTGGGCTGAGATGATGGGGTCTTCTAGATATACAATCATGTCATCTGCAAATAGAGACAGTTTGACTTCCTCCTTTCCTAATCAAATACACTTTATTTATTTTTCTTGCCTAATTGGTCTGGCTAGATCTTCCAGTACTATATTGAATAGGAGTGGTGAGAGAGGGCATCCTTGTTTAATGCCTGATTTCAAAGGGAATTCTTCCAGCTTTTGCCCATTCAGTATAATATTGGCTGTAGTTTTATCATATATAGCTTTTATCATTTTATGATATGTTCCGTCAATACCTAGTTTATTGAGAGTTTTTAGCATGAAGGGCTGTTGAATTGTATCAAAGGTCTTCTCTGCATCGACTCTATTATTTGTAACTGTGATAATAAATCTAGGCATCAATTTTACATCTAAATTTAGACAAAGCTATTTCTAAAGAACAGCTTTAGGTGACTGTAAAAAGTGTATATAATGAAAGAACAAACATTAAGTGTTCTTAGTTCTTACTAGAAAACCACTGCACTTTTCAGAAATGTAGGGAAATAATTTTCACTTGCCTTTACTCTTTGTCCAAGGAGATTTATTTTTAAATCGCTAGTTATTCTCTTGTTGAGTTAATATTCTATAATGATGTCTAAAAACCATCCCTCCAGAAAGAGAAGGCCAGAGGAGCCAAAGTGTCTAATTCACTGCACACAGGCTCTGCAGTATAATAGGAAAGAGTTTACACTGTGAATTATACACCTTGACTACTGACCTAGTCATTTACTAGCTGTGAGAGTTCAGAATATTTTACTGAACTTCTGTGAGTATTTGTTTCTTCATAGATCAAATAATAAATATATTTTCCACAAGGTTGTTTTTATGCTTAGATGAGACAGATCATTTACAAATAAAGAGATTATAACATTTTCACCATAGTAACTAGTTAACTGCTAATAAGTATTACTCTCTGGGAAATGAAAATCCTTCCCAGATCAGTGGCTATTATTCAGTTATCTTCAGCATTTTTGGTTCATTCTTCCAGGACCCCTGCTCCTTTCTACACTGATGAAAGCTAGGGTAAAATCAAAGCAAATGATAAATAATATTGCATTTTTGGAAACTTTTTAAAAATATATTTAAAAAGATAGTAAATAAAATCAGCATTTGGCATCACTTAGTTTCAAGGATTATGAAGATTTGGCCAAACTTTTTAAAATGTATATGTCTATCAATTTTTTCTCACATTATTTTGAATATATATACATATAATTTTAATCTACAAATATTTGAATTTGTGCCTATAAAATAACTTTTTAGAACATTCCTATATCATAGCACAACTAAAAATCTATCATTATTTAATATTAAATACGAGTCAGTGTTTGTTTTCACTTTCTCACAAATATTATTTTTGTTTTTTAGAACTTTTTTGTTTTTTGTTCTTGTCTTTCTTGGAAAGGGAGAGGTGTAAGGGAACCAGAATTTGTGTAAGTTCACACATTGGGACTGAGATTTCTCCTAAGTCTCTTAATCTACAGCGGTCCTCTTTCCATTTCTTTTTAAATTGTTTTCTTGTGATTCATTTATTGAGAAGTCAAGTTTATATTATGGAGTTTCTCATCATCTTCATTGTACTTATCTTGGTTTAATTTTACATATTACTCTATCCCATGTATTTTCTATAAATTTTGATGCTTAATCAAATCACATTTTTTCGTTCTTTTCTTTGGTTTTCTCGAAACTGTTTATAGATTGTACGTAGTCTGCTTGGGCTACCATTACAAAACACCCTAGACTAAGTAACTTAAGTAACAGAAACGTGTTTCTCACAGCTCTGGATGCTGAGGCCTGAGATCAGGGTGCTTTCATGATTGATTTTTGGCTTTTGTGGCTGCCTTCTTGTGTACATGGCCTTTCCTCTGTGTGCCCTTGGAGAGAAAGGAAGGGAGAGAGAGAAAGAAAGAGAGATGAAGAAAGAAAAAGAGGAAAGAGAGAGAGAGAAAGAGAGACACCAGTCCCATCATATTAAGAGCCCACCCATATAAATTCATATCATCTGATTACCTTCTTAAAAAGGTCTGTCTTTCTATAATAGTCACATTGGGAGTAATGGCTTCAACATAAAATTGTTGAAGGTGAGGGGCACAACTCAGGCCATAGCACATGATGTTGAATTAATTCTTCTATCGAGAGGTATATTGCTGGTTTTATCTCTTTTTTGTGGTATTAGCAGCATTTAGTGCTCAATGCCATGATCCATTCATTCATGCAGGTTTGTAAAATGATGGCACTCTGATATTATTAATCTTATTAAATTATTAGTTGAAATCATTTTTTAATGAGGCCTTTTATCAATTGTTTACCCCATGTTAAGGTCACATGGAAAAAGCATGATATGTTTTCTTATTTTCTAATTTATAGAATATTTCTCTAGCATGCTCTGAAAGTAATCAATATATTATTTTACAGCACTGTCACAAAGTTAGGAATTTAAACATACTTGATCTGTTTCAAATTATTACTGATATTATCTTTATTGTTGCTCACATTGCCTTATCTTTAGCTCAAAAAACACTTTTTGGCTCTTGAAAACTTTTCACATCAGTTTAGTAGTCTTGGAATTATTTCTTGCTACCTGGTGTGAGCAGGTGTTTCACAGCTATTTGTTGATTTTCTGCCCTGGACCTGAAATCAGCTCTCTCTCTCAGAAATCTTAAGTGCTTTTATTAGTAAATGGTGTTTCAAAGCCATTATCTGAACATTAGAAATATTCATTGCTTCTAAATTGGCCATTGTTTTTAGATATTTGTGTCGGCATTCAGAGCTATGTTTTATGCATTTTGTTTCTTAAGGTAAACCACAACCTGAGTTTAAATTTTCACTGCCAATTCAAAATCAAAACCGTAGTTGTTCTATTTTACCTCTTTAATTTTTTATTTCTATCTCTTTATCAACACCTGTCAAGAATCCAGCTTTTAATACTGAAAAAATTAGAATTAGAATGTCACATAAATATGTACTTATTTAATTTATTATAAAACACTCCTATAACTATCTTAGAATCACAACACTGCTGCCAATATGATGGCTGTAAATAGTTTAACTTTGTTTTTCATAATTTCTGTGGTACTTCAGCTCTGTTATTTGGTGGATATAATGTCAATACTACCTTTAAAATTCATCTAGGGTAGTTCTTTTGTTCATGCTTATGCCAACAACTGAATGCACATTTAGATTGAATTATTCTATTTTATTTTTAGAAAAGTGTTTGAATTTAATTAGTTTTATAATAATATATAACATTTATGTAGCTCTGAAATTTAAAAATTGTGATATAGTTAATGAAATTTAGCTTCAATGCCTATCCCCTTCACGTATTCCCTCACTTTCTCATAAGTAACTATTTTTATGTTATAGTCTATCTTTGACTTTTTAATGTAAAAGTATTCCTTTGCAAATATGCATGTGTATTATTATTTTTAAAAGTTGGTATACTATCAGCCCTTCTTTCCAAATTGCTTTTTTTACTTAATATAACTGAAAATAACTACATAGTAATAGGCAAAGATATCTGTCATTCATCATTACATTTGAATTATCATCTGCTTTAATATGTATCACCATTTATTTAGCCAGACCACTCTTGATGTATATTTAGGTGGCCATTTATCTTCCATTATTATAATGGGAAAATGTCCAGATGTGAGGATTTATGGGTCAAAAAGTAAACATTAATATCATTTTGATATGTTATGCCATACTCTCTTTCACACATTTTACAACACTCTTATTAACACCACCTGTGTCCAAAGTGTCTGTTTTCCTGCAGGCTCGCCAACAGAATACAGTGTCCAACTGGGATAATTCCTAATCTAAGTGACAAGTGAAATCTTAATGTAGTAGTAATTTGCAGTTTTCTTCTTAGTTATAGAGATAAGCATCTTTGTTTATGATCAAGAGTCATTTGCCTTTCTCTTTCTGTGAAAGGTTTTTTTCTCTAGCTCCAAACATTTGTTTTGTTTTGTTTTGTTGTTTTGTTTTGAGATGGAGTCTGGCTCTGTCACCCAGGCTGGAGTGCAGTGGCACAATCTCAGCTCAGTGCATTCTCCGCCTCCCAGGTTCAAGTGATTCTCCTGTCTCAGCTTCTCGAGTAGCTGGGATTACAGGCACACACCATCACGCCCAGCTAGTTTTGGTATTTTTAGTAGAGAAGGGGTTTTACCATGTTAGCGAGGCTGGACTTGAAGTCCTGACCTCCGGTGATCTGCCTGCCTTGGCCTCCCAAAATGCTAGGATTACAGATGTGACTCACCGTGCCCTGCTAGCCCCAAACCTTTTAGATCCCTCACTGGCCGTATTTTTAGCTAATTTATAAATCTATATGTACTAGGGATATGAACATTTTGTCTCGACATAAATTTCAAATACTTTCCCAGTTTGTCATTCGTGGTATTACTTCGTTTATTGTGTTTCACCATGCAGTTGTGCAGCATAGTTAAACTTATCTCTCTTTTTCTTCATGACTTCTTGACTTTGAGCCAGTTAGGAAAGGTTTTCCTACTCTCACATTAAAGTTTATTCGCATTTTCATCTATGACTAGTTCTTATATTGTTTTATTATTTGTTATGAATATCTTCTTTATTTGGGGTTTACTCGTATATCTTCTATGAAGAATGTGTGAAACTTTATTATTTTCTGTATGACTCTTCTGTTAGGAGAGAGAACTCCTTTATCATATATTACATTTCATCTGTGGTTTTTACTATTTGTGGATTTTGCACTCTGCTAATTGTATAAAATATGTTTCTCGTTTTTTTCCCCCTCATTTAATACCCAGTAGAATTTTCCTTCTTGTTCAGAGTTGAAGCAAAGGAGTAGTAGCAATAAGCCCATTTTTAGATGTGTTTTAACATCCAGTAGCTTGGATTTTTAATAAAATCTCTGTTTTAGATTATCTCTTTAACTTAGATAAGTCATTTAATCTCTCAACTTCCCAAGTCATCATCTGTAAAATGTAAATGGTTTACAGAGTGTTTGATGATTATATACAGGATTCAGTACATAGTAGGTTTTCATAATTGGAAGCTATTATTTTACTCTTATGGTTATTAATTTTACAAATGTATATACTATACAGTTTTCTGATTTGACTTCTTTCTTCCCTTTAAGAAAAGAATGTTGTAGTACACAAAGGAAGATGATACAATTAGAAGAAATTTCTTCATGAGGAAATGTATTTTGATTAGTAAAATACATTAAGAAATACCATCTTGTCTGGGCATGCTGGCTCACATCTGTAATTCTAGTACTTTGGGAGGCTGAGGCGGGCATATCACTAGAGGTCTGGAGTTCAAGACCAGCCTGGCCAAAATAACAAATCTCGTCTCTACTAAAAATAAAAAAATTAGCCAGGCATGGTGGCACATGCCTATAATCCCAGCTACTTGGGAGGCTGAGGCAGGAGAATCACTTGAATGCGGGAGGCATAGATTGCAGCGAGCTAAGATCTTGCTGCTGTACTCCAGCCTGGGCGATGCAGAAAGGCACCATCTCAAAAATAAATACACAAATAAATACCCTCTCTAGACATTTAGAGTATCATCAGAACCTATATTTAATTTACTATGGTTAATATAATTAGCTTGATATTAACCTTAAGAAATAAAATATGGAACAAAATATGTTCATATGAATTTCCAAGCATCTCACTATTTGGTATAAATTACTAATAATTTATTACAATATATGTTGAAAGGCCATACAGCTATAATTAAGATTTATGCACCCTTAAAATAAATTTTCATAAGCTACAATTTACTGTCCCTCTACTTAATGTCTATTTTCATGTGATGAAGTTTCAAATTAATGAAAGTGCTCTCTTAATAAAAAAAATTTTCAAAAATCATCCAAAAAACATTTTCCATTTTCTTACTCATATGCTAATTGCTAATAACTGTATGCCACATTTGCGTCTGCTTTCCTTGGACTGCATAATTTTGAAACTTAATTTACTAATGAAATTGTAACTTTGTTCCTCAGTTAATGAAGGGAAATAGATAAAGCAGATACACATATTACTTACTGTTCTCAATTCTGTGCTGAAATCTCAATGTCTTCCAGGGACTCCTGAGGATTACCCACGATTTTTCCATATGCATCCTAGGACAGCAGAACTTAGTCTCCTGGAGCCAGTAAACAGAGACTTTCACCAGAAATTTGATTTGGTTATTAAGGTAAATTAAGCTAATATCTTATTTCCTTGTGTTTATGAACTGCTAATCAGATAAATCTGTAGAGACTGCTGTAGGCGGTTTTATGTTATAAAAATTAAAATTAATGTGGACAGCAGTCAACCAATTTTTTGTTAAAAAAGAACAAGTGAAGTCCAATTTTAATATATGGCATTGCTTTTCTCTGAAATAACTGTTTATAGTACTATGGGTTAAATACCAAATATTCTTATATGTAACAAATGCTTTGATCAAATATGTGGAGTTCTACACAGTTCATTATGTCTTCTGACGTATTTTTCTACTAAAAGAAATTAACATTTTACCACAAAAACATGACCAGTTAGTATGTCTAAAATGTGCTTGTTATTTTTATTAATTTTATTTTAATGTATTTTTAATGCTGATTTTTTCAACATAAAAATAAAAGGTCTTGCCTATCCAAAGATGCTTTCAATATACATCTAATTATTTTCTGTACATTGAAAGATGATCTTAGACCTGAAATAATTTTGAAGCTAAGTTAATCTTTTTGGCATTTCATATTTAGTTTAATAATATCTATGTATTTTAATAAAATAATTAATTAGATACTGCAGAAATGCAGACGATCCTCTAATTAATTTCAATGGACTTCAATGAGAAGGTGAGATTTAATCTAAGCAGTGAAAGAAAAACAGGAATTTGCCAGGCAGAGACGAGGGCTGGGAAAAAGGCGCTCTAAGTAAAAGAAAAGAGAAAAGCAAAATTCAGCATAAGTTTTGTATATAATGCATAACTTTCTCATATTTAAATGCAAAAGAAGGCACTAGAAACGCATCACAATGGTATTTTACTTACCTTTTAAAAAATGTAAACACATTAAAGGAAATTGAAGTAAGGTGAGGAAGCTTACTGAGAATGAACATTGTTTAAGCTGCTTTATGTACATTTTCATTGAATTGTTGCCACAACTTTAGTGATACTCTCATTTGTATCAAATGTGGAAACTAAAGTTCAGATAAGGTAAGTGATTACCTTAGAGTTCCATTACTAATAAGGGGCAGAGTTGAGATTCGAATATTAGTTCTATGCACGCTAAAGCCATGCTCTTTTCACTTCACAAATGTGCAGATGCTGGAATTGGTTGTCTGGTTTAACTATATGTAAATCCAACTGCAAACAATATTATGTATACATGCCTTTAATTTTAGCCCAAATTAAGAGATATGTCCTTAGCACAGAACCTGTACTTACTCAATTATCCTTGTCCTTGAAAAAACTTCCAGTCTAGAAAGGGAAACAGTCACATAAACAAATGCATCAGACGTAATACGTCAAATGCTAAGAGGAAGACATGTAAAAAGTGGTAATGACACACAGAATAGGGACATTTAAATTAATCTGGGGACTCAGGGAAGATTTTCTGGAGATCAACCCAAGTTAAATGTTGCTGGATTGAAAGAGTATGGCCAATGAATACAAGTGGGAAATATGTTTGAACATAAGGAAGTGCAGAAGAAAAAGCCTGGAGGCATAACGCAGAGGCTACACGCAGTTAACAGGGAAATGAGGTATAGAGCCAGATCACTGACAGAGCCTGATGAGTGACTGGAGTTTCCTGGGATTTCATTCAGTAAGGGTTTGGGAGTTATTCAACAACAACAGAAAAAAACACCACTTTAACCAATTGTATTAAATGGCCATGTATGAGATTCATCTTCTTACATTGACTGTTTTATGTTAATTATTATGGAAATATATAAAACTCCAAAATGTGTGTTGATTTTCTAGTGTGGATCTACCTGGAGTCTTGTGGTGCTGCTTTCTATTCAAATTAAGAGATTTGACAAAGCACTTCTTCCAGACTGCCACATATGAAACCAAAAGTCAATTATTTTCCTTTATTATCAAATTCAGCTGTCCTGGTGTACCTGGGTACAGTGTAACGCAGTCCATCAATTATAGAAAAAAATCAATTAGAACAGACCACCGATTTATTTTGTTTTAATAACACTTTTTTTATTAATGGAAGTTTTAACTGACATTAGATTCAAATTACTAAGTTTTGTTTGCAGTCAAGGGCATAATAAGTAAATATCAATCTGTAATAATAATGTGTCACCTGCTTGAATAATTAGTGAATATTGTGGCATTGTTCAGGGGACCACTGAAATGCTGCAATCTGGCAGTTCTCTTAGATAATAAGTCTTTCAACTTCTCTCTCTCTTGCTTTTATTTTACTTTAATAATACTTCATTTTTTTATTGGCCCTAAAAGTTTTTGTTGGACAGATCCCAGTTAATGTTTTGGAAGCTGAGAAAAAGTAAAATGAAATATCTTACATTTTGAAGAAGAGTTCTGCTTTAAAAAGCTATGTGTGTATTTAGCAGCTGGTGAGTGCCACGAATTAGAGATTTATCACGTTCAGTTTTTTCCTCTATTTCTCCCAGTGATTTATTCAGCATGCCGGCAAATAAAAATGGAAAGGTGAAACTTGGAAGACAAAGTGGAATAGTTCATAAACTTTAGAATATGAAATGATTAAAACATACACAACTGAAAAAAGATTGTTACATTCCAAAATACTACCCTAAATTTTACGTACTTGTAATCCTTTAAGCATACTTTAAAATGTGATATACACTGTGAACAAGAGTCATAGATTTGGTTTACCCAGGACAGTTGCTGTTTATGTCTGTTGTTTTTGTGTAATTATGCATGATACATCTCTTACTCTTTGAAATGTCCCAGTTTGGATAAGTAATTTGTTCACTACACTCATAAAACAAAACCCATCTATGATGTAGAAATATGAAAGCACATTTGAGATGTTGGTAAGAGTGAATGAATTCATGTGTGGACCATCTATTACAAAGTCCACAAAATTCACTTTCATTATTATAAGTGAAGTATTTTTTAAAGTGTTATTAGCAGATATAGTTCAGGCATCTAACACAAAGCTACTAGCCATTAATTATTAAGACCAATTAAATGGCTAAATTATGAATAATTCAATATCTCTCAGTTCTTCAAAGAACAATTGAAATTTTTTATCTAACCCCCTTTAATTAACAACCAAGAGCAAAGATCATAATGAAATTAGAAACATCATTATTTCATGTTTCCTCTGATTTTCATGTTGTTACTCACTGACCTACTTATTCTGTCTAGCATGCTGCATTTTAAATTCTTTTTCTTCCTACTCATGAGCTCATTAACCTGAGCTCTCACCAGTTACCTTGCACACCCTCCATTCCAAAAGAACTAAACTGCTTCCAGTGCTCTAAACTGACCATGCTGTTTTTGATATCAAGGCATTTAGAGATACTGTCCCTCTTCCTGAATCATTCTTCCCTCATCTTGTCACCAGTTTAATTCAAACTGATGCTTTAGGTTTTTTTTTTTTTTCTTCTTCCTTTTTTTTCTTTTTTTTTAAAGTCATACATTAAGTTCTGGGGTACATGTGGAGAATGTCCAGGTTTGTTACATAGGTATGCACATGCCATGGTGGTTTGCTGAACCCATCAACCTGTCATCCACATTAAATATTTCTCCTAATGTCCTAATGCTATCCCTCCCCTAGCCCACAGCCCTGCAGCAGGCCCCAGTGTGTGATGTTCCCCTCCCTGTGTCCATGTGTTCTCATTGTTTAACTCCCACTTATTAATGAGAACATGCAGTGTTTGATTTTCTGTTCTTGTGTTAGTTTTCTGAGAATGATGGTTTCCAGTTTCATCCATGTCCCTGCAAAGGACAGGAATTATCCCTTTTTTATGGCTGCATAGTATTCCATGCTATCTATGTGCCACATTTTCTTTAGTCATCTATAAATGATGGGCATTTGGGTTGGTTCCATGTCTTTGCCATTGTGAACAGTGCTGCACTAAATGTACGTGTGCATGTGTCTTTAGAGTAGAATGATTTATAATCCTTTAAGTATATATGTAGTAATGGGATTGCTGGGTCAAATGGTATTTCTGATTCTAGATCCTTGAGGAATGGCTATACTGTCCTCCACAATGGGTTAAACTGATTTACACTCCCACCAACAGTATAAAGCATTCATATTTCTCCACATCCTCTCCAGCATCTGTTGTTTCCTGACTTTTTAATGATCATCACTCTAACGGGTGTGAGATGATATATCATTGTGGTTTTGCTTTTCATTTCTCTAATGATTAGTGATTATAAGCATTTTTTCATATGTTTGTTGGCTGCATAAATGTCTTCCTTTGAGAAGTGTCTGTTCATATCCTTTGCCCACTTTTTGATGGGATTGTCTTTTTCTTGTAAATTTAAGTTCTTTGTAGATTCTGCATATTAGCTCCTTGTCAGATGGATAGACTGAAAATTTTTTTCCCATTCTGTAGGTTGCCTGTTCACTCTGATGATAGTTTCTTTTGCTGTGCAAAAGCTCGTTAGTTGAATTAGATCTCATTTGTCAATTTTGGCTTTTGTTGCTATTGCTTTTGGTGTCTTAGTCATGAAGTCTTTGCCCACAACTATGTCCTGAATGGTATTGCCTAGGTTTTTCTTCTAGGGTTTTGATGGTTTTAGGTCATATATTTAAGTCTTTAATCCACCTTGAGTTAATTTTTGTATAAGGTGTAAGGAAGGGGTCCAGTTTTAGTTTTCTGCATATACCTAGCCAGTTTTCCCAGCATCATTTATTAAATAGAGAATCCTTTCTCCATTGCTTTCTGGGTCAGCTTTGTCAAAGATCAGTTGGTTCTAGATGTGTGGTGTTATTTCTTAGGCCTCTGTTCTGTTCTGTTGGTCTATATATCTGTTTTTGTACCAGTACCATGATGTTTTTGTTACTGTAGCCTTGTAGTATAGTTTGAAGTCAGGGAGAATGATGCCTCCAGCTTTGTTCTTTTTGCTTAGAATTGTCTTGGCTATACAGGCTCTTTTTTGGTTCCATATGAAATTAAAAATAGTTTTTTTCTAATTCTGTGCAGAAAATCAGTGGTAGTTTGATGGGGATAGCACAGAATCTGTAAATTACTTTGAGCAGTATGGTCATTTTTACGATACTGATTTTTCCTATCCATGAGTGTGGAATATTTTTCCATTTGTTAGTGTCCTCTCTTATTTCTTTGAGCGATGATTTGTAGTTCTCCTTGAAGAGATCCTTCACATCCGTTGTAAGTTGTATTCCTAGGTATTTTATTCTCTTTGTAGCGGTTGTGAATGGGAGTTCAGTCATGATTTGGCTCTCTATTATTGGTATATAGGAATGCTTGTGTTTTTTGCAAGTTGATTTTGTATACTGAGACTTTGCTGAAGTTGCTTATCACCTTAAGGAGATTTTAATTAAGAAGACATTTGCCCTAGAAAGGCATAGCCACTGGTAAGAAGGTGTTTTTTGCAGCCTGTTGGCTCCTATAGTGGCTCCAGTTACTCTATTGAATATACCCGTTTATTTTCTCCCAACTTCTACAGTAGGGCAGATTGAGATACATTTGTTTATACTGCAACCTTTCCCTCTACACCTACCTGTATACAACACATGGAAGCTGCTCAATAAGCATTTGTTGTAATAATTTTCTCCATGGCATAATAACTCTTTTCAGACTGCTGAATTTATGTACCTACATCTTCACTCTATTTAAATACATACATTTGAATATGTATGTATTTGATAAAATTTGAGCCTGCATCTCTGTCCAGCAAAAAGAGATGCAAATGTGGCAAATAGATGTCCACATAAATCCAATCCCTAGACAAAAGGGCAGACCTTTGTTATGGTACAAGTAAAACCGTTGATGACTGCATCAAAAAATGTGTTTCTTCTAAAGAAAAGTTACATATTTGCCATAGAAAATGGGACAGGGAATTAAAACTAGTGAGCATGACTCTAATGCTGATGTGTCTGATGCTCTGGCAAGGTGCCGTCCTTTAGTAATTTCAGAGTTACAGGAAAACTGTATTTGAGAAATGACTTAGGGCTAAGAGGACAGCTAATGAAACCCCTGTCCCTACGTGAGTCACTAATGCCACAATTCTAGAAAATGTTTAGTCACTATTTGAATAGTGATAGAAATTATATATCACTTCATAGAAATTTAACAGAAAACCCTGATTCAGTGATTTTTAAAGCATATGGCATTTGCTAATTTTCGATTTGTCTAATCCTTGAGTGCTTCTTAGGTCCTGGCATTTTGCTTGGTGCCAAGGAGACAGAAATGTATTTTAAAAAGCTCTGCCTCAAGGAAATCACAAATAGGGATATTATGCATTTAGACATATTTTCCTTTGGATGTCTGCAGTCATCTTTTCAGTAATTGGTTGGATAACTATTCCTACATTTATTTACTTGTGACAAATTAAAAATATAGCAAACTATACACATCCTTTAAGAATTCTAAGCCTTCTATTTTTGATACTCTTTTTTCAGTTAATCATATTTCAGTTGGCCACCCACCCACGTTAGGCCCTTCTGCTTCCTCAATGTTCTCCGCTCTCCTATGTTCCCACCCAGTCACTCACAGAATCCCTTTTCGATATCTTTGAAATTCTCTTGAATATGCCAACTCTGCTCATCCACTGCATTTCTTTAGTTCATATTCTCTTGGCCCATCATCTTATACAAGCAGTCTCTAAAACCACAGGTTCATTTCTGTGCATCTTATCCATCTTTTCACACTGCCAACAGCATATCACTAAAATGACAACAAAAAATAGATCATGCTGCCGCATATTGCCTTCAGGCCAATTTACAATTTGCCCCCTACCTGAATTCCCCACAAAGACTTTGTCAATTTGAAAGATCACAGGTGTCTAAGTCAAGCAGAGTAGCAAGTTACAGATCATCAGTCATTGCTTCTCAAAATGAAAAGGGTGGAACCTATTGTGAAAATGAAAAAGCTAAAAAAAATTAGTTAAATCTGTTATGGAGATGTGAAATATAAGTTACTATTATTTCTGCTCTAAGGTGTATATCATCAGTTTACAAAAAAAAAAAGAGAGAGAGAGACAAAAAAGAGGAAAAGTATTAAGCACTTCCTTAATTAAGTGAGATTGAAGAGTGGCTGTCAGTGACGCAGAGTTACGACAAGAGGAAAAACATCAGGGCTGCTATTGCCAAACTACAAGAAGGAAGACAAATGCTACAAATGACATATCTTCTATATCAAATATTCTAGCTATATATTCCTACTCTTATGGCAAGAATGAGACACACACACACACACACACACACACACACACACGTACGTAGTAGTCAGTTCAGGCCACTCTAACAAAGTACCGATGACTGGGTGGCTTATAAACAACAGAAATATACTTCTCACTCTTCTGAGGGCTGGAAGTCCATGCTCAAGATGGTCAGGTTCTAGTTAGGTCCCTTTTCTGGGTTGCAGATTGCCAACTTCTGTTTGTATCTTTACTTGGTGGAGGGAGGGTGAGAGAGCTTTCTGGGATACCTTTTATAAGGACACTAATTACTTTTATGAGAGCTCTATTCTCATGACCTAATCACCTCTCCTAACTGCATTACATTGGAGATTAGGATTTCAACATGAATTTGAAGAGATGTAAATATGAAGTCCATTGCTCACCACATCTCAGTTCAGTAGGTTAGTCATTAATATAGTAAGTTTATCTTTTCTACCCCAGTAGACAGGTCTCTAAGGAAAGGTGAAGTAAATATCCCTTATACATTTTAGAGAAAATCTTCCCACAGAAATTTCAGGCATTACTTGTTATTAGTAATGAAATAGCGATCTTTCCATTAATTTCCAAATAAATATTGCAGTTTCTGAAATCAGTTGACTTGATACACTGACAGTATTCATCTTTTATTTTGATTTTGCATTCTCCTTTTTTTAAACTTAGCAGACTGCCAGATAAAGCATATTTTGCTTTGTTATAATATGTCAGAGCATCCAGCTAACAAAAGGGGATGATATCCACTGGGTTGAAAACAGAGGGCCAGGAAGAATTTGGGAGAAGACTACATTTTATGAGGCTCTCTATGTAAGATCACTAATGCTTATAATTAATGATGAAGAAAATCCTTTATGTTAGGAAGTTTGAGCATATCACTAAATAAGAGGGATTGGTTAAGAGAAACGACTATATGTTTAACCTTAACTGTAACAGATTAAATAAATGAACTCAGAGGTAGAATATGAAATTTAATCTGCCTAAGTATAAAGGGATGCACTTGGATAGAATTAGAGGATCAAACACCAGAGAAGGCAGCTAAAAGTATCCTCCAGGTTTTTGGCCACACTGTGTGGTTTTACAGAACCTCCCACCAGAAAGTTCCTCCACAGGGTGGCTGATTCCATACGCAAAAACACATCATGAGAACGGCAACAGTTTGACTCGGATGTCATACTGAAATGCATCATACAGAAGGTAGAAGGTCCAGAACAAGTCAATCTAAAAATCTTTACCTTTTAAAATTTTTGTCCTTATGAGTTAAATCAAAGCAAAAATATTACTGAAGAGCCATGCCTGGGAAAGAATACATAACAGCAAAACACAAAGAGAATATTTGAGTTTCTTCAGAAAGAACACTCTGTCTTTTTATTTTCCACTTGTTTCTCTCTAAAAATTCTAAGTACTGACCTAAATTAATTAACTATTATGCCAATTATGGAAGCTAATAGAAGGAAAGGAAGTATGATGTCCTGTTGTCTCATACGGTTATTCATGCACCAGGGTTAGTCAGAACAGCAACAGAATACAGCAGTTAGCTGACAGAAGACATGCAGAGGTGACACTTTACTTGGCCTTTTTCTTCCTCACAGGGTGACCTGTAACTTCTTGGAAGAAGAAAGGCAATTTATCCGTTCTCATGACAGTACCTTGGTTTTTCCCAAGGCCTTCTTGTCTGCAGAGGTCATTGTAAGAGTACAACAGCAAGTCCAGACGTTGTAAAGTGTTCAGAGGAAAGGCACTTTCTGACCTTTTGCCAGGTCTCCCCACTCTTCAATCCCCACACACATAAACATCCTTAGCACTCCACACGTGTGTTCCCAAGTAATCGTTCTTCATAGGTTTCTTGGTTCCATAGAAATATAACAATGAAAAAGCATACTGAAAACCTTTTAGGCTAAAACTGTGTTATTTTTTAATCTCAAGAACAGTCTGGAAGGTGGAGAAATAGTGACCTCTCACCCTCACTACCTTCTAGTCTCTGAAAAATAACCCATTTAGAGATAATATTTTTATGTTGATTTTTTTTAATTTGCTTATTGCAAAATACATTATTCTAGCTGACTAGTCCATAGAAGGTACTTTGGTGGGGTTTTCTCCTGGTTGAGAGAAAACTAGGAATGGGGTCAGAACCCATTGTAGGATAAGAAGGCTTTGCTGGTTGGGGAGGCAAAAGACAGGATAAAACTTAAAAAAAATAAGTTGGAAGATTCATAGGAATAAATTTTACCCCCTTATCACTATCATAATTTTATATATGGCTGATCTTGCTGTTTATACCCAAATGATTCTTATGTTCCAAACATGAGCCAAATAGCTCAAAATGTTGGTGATAAGTGAGTTTTCAGAATCTGTGGTCTTCCCAGAGTGGCAGGATTATTTTTTCTTTAAATCATTCAACATTCCTTTAGTCATTCCAGTATTAATTTATATCTCACACTATAAGGAAAAAGAAAGACTTTTATTATTGAAAGTTATACAAGAGCTTTGAGGATGCATGTTTTCATTGCAATAAATTATATACAGAATGGACATATTCTTGAAGCGAAGATAGAAAGTATTTCTTTTCTTTTTTTTTTTCTTTTTCTTTTTTTTTGAGATGGAGTCTTGCTCTGTCACCAGTCTGGAGTGCAGTGGTGTGATCTTGGCTCACTGCATCCTCTACTGCCCAAGCTCAAGCTATTCCCCTGCCTCAGCCTCCTAGGTAGCTGTGACTACAGGCATGCGGCACCACACCTGACTAATCTTTTTGTATTTTAGTAGAAAGGTTTTCACCATGGTGGCCAGGATGGTCTCCATCTCCTGACCTTGTGATCCACCCACCTCAGCCTCCCAAAGTGCTGGGATTACAGGCGTGACCCACCATACCCAGCCCCAGAAAGTATTTCATTTATTAAAAATATTCCCTAGATGTGCAATGTATCAGTATTATTTTGTTGTTACATTTTAAAGCTTTTTTAAGCATGTGCTTATATTCTATCTAGTGAAGTTATCTTTTCCTTTTTGTCATTAAAAAAACTCATTTATTTCCAACCAAGAATATACTTTTTGCTGTATAATCTTACAAACAAAAACTGTACAGTATACAACAGTTATTTGTATTTTATCTCATGAAGTTTATAGGTTTTTAAATTTATAAGTTTTTGAGTATGTTTAGCAACGGTAGTAAATTGGCTTACAAACTGTTTATGCATCCTTTAATTTTTAGAGTATTAAAGTAAAGGAGTCTCCTGTAGGTTTTAAGGCAGTTAATTTTATAAGCAGGGTCAAGAATCAATGGGATATTCTTATTTTTATTGGGATGATGCAAACATAGTTGCAGTGTTTGTCATTACTTTTAACGGCAAAAACCCTAATAATTTTTGATTAGTTGATAATACAATCATTGATTCATGGAGCATAGGTTTTTTACAGTCATCTCTCCCTGAGACATTTTACACACACACACACACACACACACACACACACACACACACACACACACAAAGGCAGTTAATCTGTTTTCCATTTACTGTTGCTTTGGACCCATTGTCCTTGTAGAGCTTCAGTGAGCTGCAGGATCCTACGGAGAATTCCCTTACATAAATGAGTTTCCTCTCTTCTGTTTCCAGTAGAATGGAGTCCAAATTAAGAGACTTTGCTGAAAGTGAAAAAGTGATAATCACGTAAGACGCTAGAGCAGAGTTGGCTTCAGCTGCTCACCCTATGCTTTTTTGGTGTAAGAGGTACCTACAAGCCTGTGTGAGAGAAGCTAAAATGCCTGATCCAACGGATCCCAAAGGACTACTGATTCTACGTATCAGGACCATAGGATGTACTCGTTTTGGAAAGGCAGATGTCGGGGCTATCCCTACAGAATCAAGATTTCCATGTGATTTTCAGGAAGCTAAATTTTGAGAGCAAATCATTTATTAAAATTACTTGAAAACATAGGAAGATGTGATAAAATTAAAATAATAAAGAAAACAAGTAAGCAATATAGTAGATACATGTCGGATATTTTGGTTGAGCCCCCAGGAATCTGCCTTAACAATTACCTTAGATGATTTTTAAGGCAGCAGATAAGAAGCAGGGCTTTGGAAACCATAGTGTTTGGAAAATACTAGTGGGAAAGTACAAAAGGCCAAGTCTACTTTCAGGGTCTATCTTTAATGAACACATATGGTTGAAGAGGGGAACATCTTTCATGTTCGTATCTTAATAATATTGGTTTTCTGTGTCACTTCCTAGAACAGCCTTTATTAAATTACCACTTGGACTAGAGTGGTCATATTCTACTTTACTGTGATAAGAGAGGGAAAGATAGTCTATATATATTTTTTTGGGACCAAGTTCATAGCTTTTTTTTTTTATAGTAACATTTTAATTGAAATGTTGACAGGCTACTGACATACAGAAAAGTGTATATCTTGATGAGTTTTTGCAAAGTAAAGTTAATCATGTAACTAACAGCAAGACTTTTGTTAAAAAAGATACTGTAGACATCCCATATGCCCCCACACCTCTTCCTAGACACTAACCATCTTGCCTCCACCTGACCCAACCACAAACTTCCATTATAGGATTGTAACAGCATGGATTTGTTTTATTTTTCTTTTTTGGAACATTTTGTAATTGGATTAAATGTTGATGTTTTTAATCAGACTCTTAAGAGTTTTATGATCCCTTCTCCTTTTCTTTACTGTGACCAACTCAGGAAGCATATGTTCCACAAACATATACTTGCCAGCTGTGAAGAAACTCAATAGCAATGAATTGTCTGCTAAAGGAAAATTTGAGACTTTTATTAACAATTTGATTTCAAAATAAAAATACAAGTAATTCACATTTGAATCCCAAGACAAACATGTCCGAATGTCAGGCTATTTGAAAGTTGTACACTAATATTATTGCCAAAAAATAAATTGGTTGAAAGATTAACTAAACATTTAAACTGTCTAAAGTAATTTTTAAAATGTTAATCAAATGCAGTTTCTATCAATAAAGAGAGGATGTATAATTTAGTTCTCCAGCAAAATTAACCAAAGCGAGCAATCTTCTTTGTCTACTCGAGAGTTGAATTTAAAATTGAAAGTAAAGGAATAAAGAGATCTGCATGAATCATTGGTAGTTTGGTTGACTTCCCAGTGTTTCAGAGTCATCTTCATATGAAGGTAAATCTTCAGCTTGTACCCTGCTGTGTAAAGAAACTGGGAAAAATTATACCCTTGTGTATTGAAGGCTTTACTGCACAGCTGTTTAGCAAGGGGTGTGGTGTCTAGGAAGGGAACAGAGGAAGAAGAAAATTTTGAATTTCATAGCAGCTTTATATCCTATGTTTAGACTAGCAACAGGAATGTACTTTTACTCAGAACATTTTCATTATCTGCTTTCAGTATGCATTTGTCTTTCTCTGACAAGACACCAAAAATGTTCTGTATGTCGAATTACCTTCTCTCTGCTTTTTTTCCTCAATCTGAGGTTCCTTCACTTAAAAATAATGAAGTAAAAACTAGTGGGTTACACCCAAGACTCTACTGATACTGTATATACACAGACATACATGCACACATACACCAGCATACATAAATACTAATTAATTATGGCTAATGGAATGTCAAGAGGATTTGACCATGATGTATGAAGAGTAGCTAAGACTGAGTTTATTATTTGTAGAATATTCCCACTGACATGCAAGCAATCCTTCATAATGCTAGAGTCACATAACAGTTTTAGTGGCATTGAACCTGTACAGTTGATAATTGTATAGTAATTTGCAGTTTCAGTTACTAGACTCTAAATCTGCTGCCATGATAACATTGGGTGCACTGTATTGTCTGGAGTCTTGACTCCAGATAATAAGGACTATCCGTTAATAAAAACTGTCCTCTTTACTAACCGATAGGGCTGAAAAGAAAGATTCTTTACAAATTTGAGTTTGAGTAGCCACACCCAGCATGATGTCAGTCAAAGTACATGCTGCTGACATTATAACCACTATAGACAGTTTGAGAAAAATGAAGATTCCTTGCCTCTAACACCAACATGTGAACCGGAATCTTTGTGGATAGATTGTAGGAAATCTGCTTTTTATTAGTCCTTCCATTCTATTCTTACGCACATCAGAGTTTGAGAATGATTGCCTTGTGTGGTTGCCATGATTTTTAACATTTATCTGTCTCTTACTTCTGTTGAAAAGAGAATGTCATTTGTTCTCCTTCCCCACTCCCTCTATCCGTCCTTTATTCCCTCTTTTCTTCCTCCCTCCCTCTTTTTTTCTCTCTCCCTAAGATATCCAATTATTTGCAAAAATTGGCCAAGCAGGTTCTAAGAACTAGGGATTAAAATCTATAGTTCAGGAAGAAATGCAAGTAAATAAAACTAATAGAGTGAATTAAAGTGTACTAACTGGACTGTAAGAGTATACACAGTCGAAATAATGCTAAAGTCCTCAATTTGCCTCATTCTGACATGAAAATGTATCTAAGCCATGTGTTAAGAGCAAAGTCACAACAAACTTTTCATGCGTTAAGCCATTGTCCATTTAAAAATTCATATAAACAGGACTTTTGAATAAGTACTATGTGTAAATGCATAAACATCCTGGAAGATTATAGATTACTCTATTCACAGCACCATTCCTACAGAGATGGAGCCACAGTTGGTGAGAGAAGGAGGTGGGTGAGGCCCATTCATCAGATTGCCAGGAATATGCATCAGTATCAATTACCCATAGGTAAACTTGCATATATTAAAAACCTTTAAAATGCATGAAAAGAGACATTCTATAAACTAAAGGGTTCATGTTGTACATTCACATTAATTAATTTCTAGTTTATGTGCCATTCATACACACTGAAAAAAATCCATGAATATCATCTATCAAATGGGAATTAGAATCATATCACATTCACTTAATTTAAAAAAAATAATATAAAGCCTATTAAAATTAAAAATACAGAAAAGTGACAATAAATATATGAGCTTCTTGCATATACCTAGGATTGTCTGAAATTTTAGCAGTGAATCAAACAGATACATTTACCATGTCTATACTCATGGAATTTAAAAATCTAATGAAAAATGAGGTTTGGACTAATTACAAGAAAGGGTTAGGTTTATAATAGCATAGAACAATGGAATTTACTACACATATAATATGATAATTCTATTTTTACATGTTATAAATATAGAAAAATATTTCATAAATTTATAACATCCAAATTAAAATGTGATATTACCTTAAATTTTAAAATCGCAATATTTAGTTTCAATGTTTAAGTAGGATAAGACCATAATTCAGTACATTGATTTAAGACTATTTTTTCTTCTCAAGTTTACTGACATAGAATATTTCTTGGCATGTATAATCTACTAATAATGTATTGTGAAATAAGAAGATGGAACTTCAAATTATAAATTTTCTAAAAACTGATTTTCACTTTTTCCACCTCTGTCACCTGAAGCAAGAGGTGACTCCACGTTTCTTGTTTTGAGTACCTGGGAGTATGTAGCTGCCACTAAAGTGGAAAAGACTGTGGGTGGAGGAGGCTTGTGGAGGTAATCAGAATTTCATTGTTGCAGGTATTTATATCTGAAATGTCTGTTAGATACTTAAGCAGTATTATGAAGCACACAGTTGGATGGATTGTGGAAATCAGAGGAGAAGCCCAGATTGGAGATTAAAATTTGTGGAGTCATAATAATACTGACATTTTTAACACTATGAGATTAGACCAGATTGAGCAAGGGAATGAATATAAAGAAAAGATAAATAGCATCTCACTTCTGGGCCACTCCAATTTTAAAAAGTCAGGGAGAAAAGGGAAAACTAGCAAAAGAATCAGAAAAAAATGGATTGTAAGATAGGAAGAGAACTGAGGAGGTGGTGTCATGAAAGGATAGTGAATGATGCTTAAATTCTAAGGATAGATCAAGTAAGATAAGGACTGAAAATAGTGCTTTTAGCAATATAAAAGTCACTGATGATTTTGACAAAAGTGGCTGGCTTTGAGTGGCAGAGGCAAAAGTATGATTGAAGTGGGTTTAAGAAAACTTGGGAGAGTGAGTACAGAGGAAGGTGACCGCTTGAGATGTAAGGAGTGCGCTCTGTAGATACACAATAAATAATTCCTGGAAAACATGATTTAGTTCTTCTTTCCTAAAATTTATTTAAGTGATAAATAATTTGATAAACTTTACCATTGTCTTTTTTTAAATTGTTGAATCTACTTGAAAGGTTTCATGTTAGAGATGATGAAATTGTTGAATTGTTTGTCACCAGTTAGCAAGAACAAAGTTATTCTGTAGTCTCAGTCCTTTGGTACAAGGTGCTCAGAAATTGTCAGTATTTCCTTGTTTTCATATTGAAAATGATATGGTTCTTCTTTTTCTATGTTTTGCCTTCCAAGGCAGCAAAATAGTTTGTTTTACAGACTTCATTTTTTTTTTTTTTTGGCTTTAGTTTTACTTTGGTCTCATTACTGAAAATGAGACCCATGCCCAGATTCTTTTCAAACAAAACCCAGTATTTAAATATAATGTTTAACTCATAACCATAGACTTTGTAGATATAAATAAGGTTATCTTATGAAAGTAAATGATTTTTAAAATACCACCTTGTTTCAATTGAGCTGTTTTTAAAATATTTCTCATCCCATTCACCGCGGATTTCAGAACAGAATAATTCAGATTTTTGAGAACACTTGTGTTATATGGAAGAATATATAGTTGGATTACAGTTTTGATGCATGACCCCACTAATAAACTAAGTATAATAGTATTATTATTTAAATTCCACATTTTAACTCTTACTTAACAGAAGTATTTATCTCAATATTTTTTCCTACTACTAATTTGTCCCATCGATCTTTTTGATATTCGTTTGCATTCTATAAATTTGAGAAACTTATGATGTATCTTCCTGTCTAGCTACTTAAAAATCAGTAGACCTAAGTCTGGACCCATGCTGTGTATGTTACTTACAGTCTATGTGGCCTTGAATATAAATCTTTTTTTTTTTTTTTTTTTTGGCCATCATTTCAAAAATACAGATTTTCAAATCTGGACACATAAATAGCATAAAGGAATTGGGGAGACAGACATCTGGTTAGCAAATTGAAACACCTCAAATAGAACAGAATATATAGTAGCAATCCAAAAATATTAATTATTATTAACACTAAACTGATATTAGAGTAAACATAGGCACAGCCTTTATATGTTGTTTTTATAGATATGAGGAAGTTAAGAATTAGGTTATTTTCATAGAGGTAATTTGAATTTTATTTCTCTTTTCATTGAATCACTTTGTTTTCATCATGCAAATAATACATGTTTTTACTGGCTTCACAGCTGACAGTAGAAACTAACGACATATGATCTGAATGTAAAATGTAAGCTTATTTCATTATTATACAATTTTGCTTTTTCTGTCCTCCTCACCATCTATACATTGTACGTTTGCATGTGTTCATTGGAGAAAGAGGACAGTTATAGAATTTGTGACTTTTCATAGCATTATTATATCCTGGATATGACATGATAGTTATTAGAATAATTAGATATAAAAGAAAGAGAGAGAGAGAGAGAAAAAAAAAAATCTGTTCAGAATGCCTTGCATGTGTGAACTGTTCCAAGCCTGTAAGAGTGAAACAGAGGATTCCTGCTTAAATCATTTCAATGTCATTGGGTTGGAAGCCCGTATGGACCAATTAGTTTTACACCATGAAAAAACAATGTTTTCCAGGCATAAACTGTACCTCTTGCCCTGGTCAGCTGTCTCCAGAAAGCCTGATGTATGTCACAGAGGGAACTCTTGAAAGAACACCCATGGCTCAGCACAAATTAATCACAACTGCTGGATACAGAAATACTTCATCCATACTGATGTTGTTAGCAGCATACCTGGTTATGTGCAAAGGATACATAATTCCAGACAGGGCCCAACATTAATCCAGAACTGTCCTTCATAATGCAGAGGAGGATCTCAGAGTGTTTTGTGCCGTGGACTACATTGATACTCCGCTGCCAAATGAAAAGTTAAATGCATAATATAAACTTTTTAATATTACTAAGAAAATCTAGTATATTATTTAAATAGAGATATCAGTATATTAAAAATCAAATATAAGTAGTTTTTTAAATCAATGTATTATATGCCATTACTTCCCTATGGGTTTATTAATTATCATAATTTCTCAATAATCGGCATAAATAATATTTCAACAAATATTCAATATAAATAACATGAAATAAAATATATTGTAATATTTCTTGGTGAAAAGTCATCCCAAACAGTATCACTGTAGTCTGTTACCTACCTTTTTAACAGATGAAAATGTTAAATTACAATTAGAAGAAAGTGAAAAAAAATTATCTTCTGGAGGGTGAATTTCTTTCCTCCTGTTTTAGCAGAGATCTCTAGCTGAACTATTTATAAAGTACTGTCACCATCTCATCTGGAAAAGCACACCACAATTTAATATCAAATATTTTATTCTCATTTTAATTGATTTCAAAATACAACTGTTCTCAAAATGGGGAAAACATATCAACAAAAGTTAAAGACAATTTGAATTCATTCAATAAATGTATATGTAATTAAATTATATCCATGTTTTCTCATAAAAGTTGGAGGTTTTCTAGATGTCAATTGTGATGAAATCTTTCTTTAAATTAAACCTTCTGATACACATATAATAAAATACATTTTTTAAGAAAACAGAAAGTCTGTTTTTCTATTCACAGCATGACCATGTAAAGATTTCCTAAGAAAATGTATTAGAAATAGAATTTATCAATTTCTTAAATTTAAGGGGAGAAAAAAATGTAGACATAATATAAGAATATTAATTTTACTTGAAAAACGTTTTTGTTTCAATAATATTGAAATTCCACAGCTTCTAAAATAGTACAGTAAAAATTATTTCTGTTATTTTAGTAAGCTTTTGGGGACTTTCATTGGCAATAAATATAACTGTTAATTTTATATAGAATTATGATTTATTTGGGAATTGTCTACATTTCTTTTGACTGCAGTAACAAGGAACTCGATGTTATAAGCTCATGGCTTATAAACAAGGAACATTTATTTCTCACAGTCCCGGAAGCTGGAAATGCCAAGAGTCAGGCAATTGTAAATTTGGTGTCTGGTGAGGACCCACTTCCTCATAGAGGGCGCTGCTTTCTTGCTGTGTTCTCACATCTTGGGAGGTAGAGCAAAGGAGCTCTCTAGAGCTTTTCTGTAAGGGCATTAACCCCACTAATGAAGCTCTGCCATCCCGCCTTATCAACTTCCAAATGCCACATCTTTTAATACCATCACCTTTGGGGTTAAAATTTCAACATATGAATTTTAAGGGTACAAAGCATTCAGATGATAGCAGAGATTTAATCATTAGTGTAAAATGAAAAGACATAGACAAAGATTATATGTGTAGTTTTTTGGGGGGTTACTTTTTTTTTCTGTCTTTTATTTAAATATTTATTAGTGGTATACTCATCTCCATTTTTAATTTTCTGACTAAATGTATTTAAACACAATTACCTGTCCTGTATTCAGTAAAAATTACAATAATTTATTGCAATGCATTTTTAAAAATATACACTGGGTTTTAAAACAGGAGACTGAAACAATTAAGCCTCTCTGGATTTTCATTTCCTCATTTGTGTTTTCAAATGGCCTTTTAAAGCATTTATTCTTTATGTAATGATATTAGTTAAAAAGAGAACCCTGTATATTGCATGAAAAGTGAAACTCTGAAATGATAGCATGACATATACTTTTTAATTTTATTTTTTTAATTTTAGGCTGAACAAGACAATGGTCATCCTCTTCCTGCCTTTGCCAGTCTACACATTGAAATACTGGATGAAAACAATCAAAGCCCATATTTTACAATGCTCAGTTATCAAGGCTATATTCTGGAATCTGCCCCAGTGGGAGCAACCATTTCGGACAGTCTCAATTTGACCTCTCCTTTAAGAATAGTAGCTCTGGACAAGGACATAGAAGATGTAAGTTAAATAGATATTTTGCTCTTGTTTGTGTAACAAATCTCATGTTATATTTCCATTAATAGGAAATACGACAAAGATATGGCTACGTAAGCTAGAGAAGAGAGAATAAAAAAGTCACTGTAAGTGAGTTTTAGTGTTATAATTTAAATCTAAAACAAGGATATTTTTTAAAAGTATGTTTGAATTCCATAATTATTCCTTTTGCAGACTTTCAGTATATATAAGAAAATGAATGCTTTACTTGATGTTTATTAAATGACGAGGGCAATATTTTTATTAACATTTTGAGAACTATTTTCTGTAATTGTTGATAAAGCAAAAACAATGGTGTTACTACATGAGTAAAAAATCATGAAGACATCCCTAGATTTTTATTCTGGGAGACTTTCCTTCAAATCTGAGGGCATTGTTATTAAATATATTTGAGGCAGCTGACCCATTCATATTTCTGCCAATGACTGTGTGGATGCTAACACTTCACTACTCCACACATCATTGTCCTTCGTGTTTCTGGTACTCACACTACCTCCATGAGTGAGAAGTGGTCCAGGCTGAGCAAGTCAGAACACTTTACCTCCTTAGCCAGAGTGAATGTTGTAAAGGGACAGAAAATCTTTACCAGGCTAGCCAGAATCCTCTCAGGAATTTACAATGGAGAACAAAAGTCCTGAAAGACTTTGGCATCATGTATTAGAGAAGTGGAAATCAATCTGAAGCCTTTGTAGACACATTTGCCGACATCATGAGAAAGCCAATTATCAGTGGGAGAGAATGCAGCCTGAGAGATACACACAGAAAAGAGAGTCCCATTGAGTCCCTGTCTTTTAAGTTAGAAGTTCCCCAGAGGTATTCTAATTCCCAAAGATTTTCCTTTGATTTTGTGAACTACCACAGTATCCTCACTGCATAAATACGTATACATGTATGTTGTGTGGTATTTAAATAGATATACATATACACAGAGATATACATATACACACACACACAGATACATATATTTACATATAAAATGGCAAGTAAGACATTTAATGATGTTTGGATTTTAAACATAACTGTGTGTAAAACATGCTTGGATTTCTTACTTGCGGTTATATACGTCCTGACTCAGCCATTTCTCCCTGATCAGTGCTTGCTCTTAGATAGAAATTTTTGTGAAGACAGAGATGCTGTGTAACTGTACTCTCCAGTATAGTAGCCACTAGCCTTATATAGTGGCTATATATTCAGTACTTAAAATTTTACAATACTAGAAATAGAACTTCTAAATTTTGCTCCATATAATGAAATTAAATATAAGTAGTCACATGTCACTCATAAGGCAGCACAGCTCTAGAATGTCCCCTAATAATCTCATTACACATAGCTTCAGAATCACTTTTAGAAATTAAGAAGGTACTTTCAGTTTTGTTTTCTTTTTCTTTCTCTATAAATTATGTGACACTCATTTGAGGCTATGACAATTCTTGTGGGCACTTCGCCTTTTCCCATCAGCTGTTTTATTTTATTCTTTTATTTCTCTTTGCTTTGTTTGTTTTTTTTTCTTCCATTCCATCTTTTTGTTATTATCTTTCCTGGTCTCTCATATTTCATTTAGTGTCTTCCTAAACCACAAGTTTTAACAATATCTGACTCTCATTGAGTTGTCGGTACATGTCAAACAATAAATACTTTTTTCTTCCATTAATTCCCTTAAATCTCACAACAAACATAATAGATGCAATTATCCATAATTCTGAAAGGAGCATTAAAACTATTTTAAATGCCTAACCATGATCACAGAGTTAGAACATAGTAGAGATGGACCTTAAGCCGAGGTTTATGGAAAACAAAGTTCTCAACTTTAAGCACTCTGTATTTTAAATACTTTGATCATAGTCTGACTCTAATGATAGCTGAAGAATGCTCTAGGTTCTCTTCCTAGAAAGGTGAACATATTAAGGTACACCCAGTTCCATATGCCAGTCAGGAGAATGTAGGGATCCTCTGAAGTATAGTGGGTTTCATGAGTCACAGGAAAAAAAGTCTTTATTTTTTGAATTTACCTAGAAAACAACTAGAGTCATCTTAATAAGTTTAATCCAGGCTGAGCAAATGTATTTTGTAGATCTACTAATGTCCCACACGTTTTAGTGTAGATTTTGTTTTTTAATTGAATACGTATTCATATTGTAAGTAGTGACTAATCAATTTGAAAGTGTATCATAGCTTTGGTCATACCTAATACATCTAGTGGTTAGAAAAATCCAAATCTTAAAGTGATGTAGTTTTAAGTTTACACAATAACAAAATGTATATATTTATACTTTCTCAGTGTATTCACATTTTAATGGTTATACACTAATCCCCATGCTTGGCTGTGTGCCCCCAAACTTGTCACGATTGCCTTTAAAATTGTGTTCCGTTAACTTTGTAAAAGACAGTACTACTTACAGGTCATTGATGAAATAAAGTGGAGAGAGCTCAAGGGTCTAAAACCTTTGAGAAATACTACCTACAATTCAACTCTTGGAGATGTACAGTGCCAGTTAGTCTATGAAATACTCTGAAGTGTTTTGAAGGTATGTGTTCTTGGAGGTCTAGGTTTTGGATTTAGACAGAGCTTGGCTTGACTCCTGGTTCTATCATGTAACAGCTGTATAACATTGTGAGTTTCATATTCATGAGGTGTCCCCTCTTGTCCAGTTATCTGTAAGGTGGCAGTCATTGCTGCCTTGGCACATGTCTTTAGTTGGCACTGGTAGGAAAGGACGTGGAGAGAAAATTTCCCTGCAATGATGCCATGTACATGGAGAGTGGCATGCTTCATAACTTTTGCAGAAGTGTCATGTAATTAATCAGCATAGCTAATCATTTGTTTATTACTTAGACTGACTCTCTTTCTAAAATAATCTATGGTGAGTGACTATCAGTAGGTGTCCAGAAAGTGAACAAGTATGCCTAGTCCCCTAGTGATAAAAGTTTTAAAAATATCATATGCAGTTTCTATATATAAAATAAAAATAAAGTCATAGAATATTAGAAATACTTTAAACTTCCTATACTATTTGAAATCCTCTTGTAAAACCCATTTGCCAGAAATTGATAGGTGTTTCATTGTGCTAGGCAATCTAGAAATCTAGAAGTCTTGCTTGATTTTTGCTTTCTTTATTCGCCCAACTAAGAAATCCTCCAGATCTTCCTATTTTTTCCCCTAATTATTTATGTAATCTCTTTTCTTCTTTCTGTCCTTATGACCACCACTCTATCAGTCTGTTATTAGAATTACTTCCTGATCTTCTTCTTCTCTTGATTTCTTACTCAAATCTGTCTTCTGCAGGGCCATTAGAGTGATTTATTCAAAAACTCAAATCTAACATCTACCTATATTCTTCCTTCCTTTCTTCCTTTTCTTCCTTTCTTTCTTTTTTTCTCTTTCCTTTCTTTTCCCTCTTTCCCTCCCACCCTTCCCCTTCCCCCACCCTTCCCCTTCCCCTACCTTTCCTCCTCTCCCTCCCTCCCTTCCTTCCTTCCTTCCTTCCTTCCTTTTTTTCTTTCTTTTTACTCTGTTGCCTAGACTGGAGTGTAGTGTCACAATCCAGGCTCACTGCAAACCTCTGCCTTCCTGGGGTCAGGTGGTTCCCCCACCTCACCCTCCCAGGGATTACAGGCTTATAACACCACACCCAACTGATTTTTTTGTTTGTTTGTTTGTTTGTTTGTTTTGTTTTGTAGAGACTGGTTTCACCATGTTGGCCACGTTGCTCTGAAACTCCTGACCTCAAGTGATCCACCCACCTCGCTGGGATTTACAGGCATAAGCCACCATGCTTGGCCCACATTTCTATCTGATATACTTTTGGGACACCTAAAAATTCAAGCTCATGCAGTTTTCTATATCTTGATACCTGAACATTTTTGCAACCTGAATTTTAGAAACTTCCTAATTTACCTATAACATTTGGCAACTGCTTGTAGTTTCTTCCAGGTGGCAAGCTACACCTTGTCTAATTATGTTTGCTCATTACATATTCTAGGCTTTGAAATCTTTCATCTTCTGTTGCACAGGCTGTCTTGGTTAACTTATAGTCAGTGTTTAGATAAGCTCAGCTCAGGCATTCCTTCATTCAAGAATCTTTCTGCAGTATTCATTATCCAATTTTAGTTGCATGCCTCCCCTCAATGCATTTTTCTAATGGTATAATTCCAACTTGAAAATACTGTCTTTCTCCCTCATTGAGTTTACATCTGTTAAGGATAGGTCCTATCTTACCAACTTACGTATCCCGAAGAACAAACAGTTTCCAGCAGTTCATATGGTTTAGTAATTCTTCTATGACCTCATAAATCCAGTTATTATTGAATGAATGAGGGTATCTAACACATGCTTCTGGAATCCTAATGATGTTACATTAAGTATTTCACAAGTTGGCCCGTCTCACATTTGAACAATTCTAATTCTTAGAAAGCTGTTCCTCATACTGAGTTGAAACCAGTTTTCTTGTAACTCATCCATTATTCCTCAAATATTCCATTTGCCAGCACTCAAAAATAAATCTATGAAATAGTCATTAATATATTAGAAAATGGATTTATGTCCTTCTGAATCATCTGTTTTTACAGACCAAGCACCATTTATTTTTATATAGTAAATTAGTTCATTTCTGGGATTGTCAAAAGATCTGTATTATCAAAGGAAAACTTTAAGGTCTTTTTAGTTTATGGGCACAAATTTTAATACATGGTAAAATTGTGCCACTCTGGGCTGGGTGTGGTGGCTCATACTCTTGTAATCCCAGCACTGGGAGGCTGGAAGATTGCCAGGAGTTCCAGACCAGCCTGGGCTACAGAGGGAGATGCCATCTCTACAAAAATAATAATTTTTAAAAAAAGCTCAGCCAGGCATGATGGTGCATGTCTCACTAATTGGGAGGCTGAGACTGAAGGATCACTTGAGCCCATTAGTTTGAGGCTGCAGTGAGCCGTGATTACACCACTGCACTCCAGACCAGATGACAAATTGGGATCCTAACTCAACAAAATAAAACAAAATCCTGTTGCTTTTGAGTGTCAGAATTAGTGACAATAATGATTATAGGGATAAACTCTTTGAGAGAGAGAGGGAGACTTGCCATCTCCTACCATATTAGCAGAGTATTAGAGAATAAGCCTTGAGGAGAAAAGGGAAAGTTGTCATTGCAGGGGTTGGTGCTCATGAGTTTCTTCAAGTATAGCTATTCCAGATGGTAAATGCCAAGAAAGGGACAAGTTTGGATTAATTTTCTGAAAATTTAAGTTGTGTTTCTCCCTTTAATTTAGTGAAAAGTGAAACGATGTTTTGAGAAATAGTAGCCAGGGGCCGGGTGCAGTGGCTCAAGCCTGTAATCCCAGCACTTTAGGAGGCTGAGGTGGGTGGATCATGAGGTCAGGAGTTCAAGACCAGCCTAGTCTAGATGGTGAAACCCCGTCTCTACTAAATATAAAAAAATTAGCTGGGCATGGCAGTGTGCACCTGTAATCCCAGCTACTCGAAAGGCTGAGGCAGAGAGTTGCTTGAACCAGGGAGGTGGAGATTGCAGTGAGCCGAGATCATACCACTGCACTCCAGCCTAGATAACAGAGCGAGACTCGGTCTCAAGAAAAAAAAGAAAAGTAGTAGCCAGGAATGTGAGCTGTGGTACTATTCACAGTGTAGATTTTGAATAAGAAAGAATGCCAAGGGCCACAGTAAAACTAAAAAAGAAGAAAACAAAAATATTTGCACTAGTGTTCCTTTTTTATAGCTATATAGATGTAGACGTATACCCATACACACACACACACACACATGCACACACACGTATGCATAAATGAATCATATCGGTTTATATAGTATGCTTTTTAGAGTAGTTGTATCACATTATAATTTAAAAATAACCCACAATATAAGTAGACTAGGTAAGGCACAAGGTTTTTAAGTGGTATGGCTGAGACCACCAGGTTTTCAATGTCAGAGATGCTAAAAATTGATTATTGAATTTTGATTATAAAAAAGGGATAATAATAAAGATTACCCATTTGGCTTATAGAAAGTTACTTATTAATTTATAATTTTATGTAAATTTGTTCCCCTGTATAAAGTTATTAATTTTAATATAAAGAGGTATCTTTGATATTTTAATTCAATATACTCATAAAGATGTTAAGTATTTATATGCTTCATAAATATTGTTATCCCATTATATGTGGGTTACAATACTAAGGAAAATATTGTACACTGTGAAAGAAGTCGTTAGTTTAGTATGCTGGAAGTGGTTTGCTTTTTCTTCATATGTGCAGTTGTGATCATTTACAATATTTATTTCATGTTTAATTTGCATATAGGTTCCACCCGATGGAGTTCCTGTAGGTACTAGGTGTTAAGCTTGTGATTGTTCTTTTGTTAATTGCTGTGGCTAATTTCCTTGTTCTTTTTCTTTTTCACTAAAACATGTAGGCATTACTTCACTGTCACTTATAAGGATATTTACAACTACTTTATATAAATTTAAATATACTTCATTGGTTTAGAATTTAAATATATTTTAAAGTTAAAAAAAGTAAAAATATTTACATAATCTATTGGTTATAGTACTATAAAATTTCATAAAACTCAGATTTGTCAATTGAGACAAAGACTGCTTAATTATTTATTTTTGGAGTCTATGACAAACTCTGATAATTTATCATAGCATTCTTTCTAAAACATTGTAAGTTTTTTGAATCTCATATTTCAGGCAACTACTACCAACTAATTAAAACTGGCTGAGGAGATATAATTTTTTGTCATTTTTTTGTTATGCTTTGTCATTTATATGTATGCTCATACATATGCATACATATACATATATGTGCACATTTGTAAACATGTCTGTGTTGTGTGTGCCTACATATGTGCATATATATAGTCCTGTGTGTTTGTGATATCATATTTTTATTACCATTAGAAAATTGGTGTTTAAACAGTAAGACTCTTATATTTGAACATAGTTTTTAATATGATAGAATCCTTGTTTATTTTACATTCATATGTTTGTTTACCCATGTGTTTGCATATGCATTTACTTTCACATTTATTTTCTGTTTTTATGTGTGCATGTCAGAGCTTATTTTATCCTCTCGGAAAATAATATGCAGATAAGTGGATTAATATATCACACTTTTGGTGTATAGTGAGTGGATATTTTAGGGTAAAGTAAATATTACCTAATGTCAGGGGAAAATGAACATTTTTTAATCGACTCTCTGTGTACCTATTGATTTAACACTTAAATTCATTTTAAGTAAACATAAAAATGACAACTACCTAAAATCTACTATCCCTAATTGGAATATTAAGCCTGAGCATTATTTTTCAATATACATTCTAGTCTTTGAAACGTATAAGCTATTAACTCTAACATGATTAAAAGTGTTACAAATGTACAAGTGTTGACTCAACTTACTCTTTAGGAATTGCAAAATTCAAATATATTTGTGAAATTCAAACTGTGTATCAGTATGTAGCTTGATAAGAAGGAATTTAATTTATAAATAGATTTAAAGAAGGATATTTGACTTCAAATACATGTTGTTCCTTACCAAAAATTTGATATACCTTTCCTGTGAAGAGTAGCAAATCCTGTAACTCTAAATAATGTGAATCAAAACAATAGGTTAGTTGGTACTGATATGTATCTATTAACATTTTATGTAGATATAACAAAATTTTTATAAAACTCATAAAATGATATGCTGTAATATTTTGAATATAAATATACAACATTCAAAACTTGCACTATTTTTAAAAATATATCTAAAATATTAAGCATTGAGTGTTAATTTGTTGAACATTTCCAAATCTGGCTTCCTAAATTTTTGTTCTTAAATTAACACAGGATATTTACCAATAGCATTTATATATGATTATTATTTTAAATATATGTAAATGTAAATGTTATATTTTGATCAGAGATTAACTATAAATAACATTAGAATGAGGTATAATATGCCATGTATAGTGCTAGTCTTTTGTAATACATTATCTTCTTTGCAAAAACAAATACACTGTAGTTCTGAGAAGTGTTATCTTTCTCTAGCTAGTTATTATTAAGACACTCTGCCAGGCATGATGGCTTACACTGTCATTCCAGCACTTTGGAAGTCCGAGGTGGGCAGATCACGAAGTCAAGAGATTGAGACCATCCTGGGCAACATGGTGAAACCCCAGCTCTGCTAAAAATACAAAAATTACCTGGGGGTGGTGGTGCATGCCTCTAATCCCAGCTACCAGGGAGGCTGAGGCAGGAGAATCTCTTGAACCCAGGATGTGGAGGTTGCAGTGAGCCGAGATTATGCCAGTGCACTCCAGCCTGGGAGCAGAGGGAGACTCCGTTTCAAAACAAAACAAAAGCACCAAGAAGCTGCGACAGTTAAATTAGCAAAATTTATTATTGTTAATTTATAATTATTTTGTTAATTTATAAATTAACAAAAGATCTTTAATGTTTCTGATTATCCAATATGAGGAACTCTGTTTACGGAGTATGGATGTGTGCATTATCTTCAAATGAAAAGCATTTGACAAACAAAGCCTTGAGGCTTTCTTGAAAATGATAAAAAGTAAATACTACTTGTAACACATACATATTATACTACAGTCACATTTGGACACACTAGTCCACAACTCAAAACTGACTGCAATATTGCGTTATCAACATGATACACAAAATCCTTAGATGCGGTAAAGATATGAGTGAATATACGTAACAAATTTATTAGCAGAGGTTACATTTGAAAGGAAGAAAATAAATTGAAAGAGAACTGAGGTATAAAGGAAGTAGAGAATGATGAAACAAAAGGAAGTAGGGAATGATTTGAACAAAAGGAACAAAGTAAATATCTGGTAAGCAAGTTAAATAGCAAAACTTCCTCAGCTTGCATTTAGGGCTTAAAGATCTGAATAAATAAGGCATGCCAGATGGTACCATTGTTGGTACATTTAGAGAAGCCTACATGTATTTAAAAGCACAGTGATTAGTTAATCCAGGATAAACAAAAAACTAGTAGCAGACATTCATACTTACTTAGCTTTTCTTTGACTGAACTGCATGTTAACTAAAACTTTTAATCAACTTTAAAGTAATAATTGAATTTAATTGCAATTCATGCTAAAGTGTAAAATAGCAAGAATCTTTAAAATATAATTCAAAAATAGAAGGCAGCAAATCACACTGCCATGTGTGTACCTGTGCAACAATCTTGCCTATTCTTCACATGTACCCCCAAACCTAAAATGCAATAAAAAAAAAAAATATATATATATATATATATATATATAAAAGAAATAGTAGAAAATTACATACTAAACAATGGCATGTTCAAAAAAAACTAAATATAAAATATAATTCAAAAATAGACATGTATTTTCTAATGGACTTTTATTAGTTATGGAGACAGGGTCTCACTCTTTCACCAGGCTGGAGTACAGTGGCGTGATCTCTTCTCAATACAACCTCCACCTCCCAAGTTCACGTGATTCTCCTACCTCAGCCTCCTGAGTAGCTGGGACTATAGGCGTGCACCACCACGCTCAGCCAGTTTTTGTATTTTTAGTAGAGATGGGATTTCACCATGCTGGCCAGGATGGTCTCGATCTCTTGACCTCGTGATCCACCCACCTGAGCCTCGCAAAGTGCTGAGATTACAAGCGTGAGCCACTATACCTAGCCAAATTATTTTTATAATTAACTAATATTGAATTTTTCAGAATATCCCACTTTCTAGATATACTGACTAATTGGGCTCATGACACTGAAATGGAAACAATTGAAGTGCCTGTTTGAAAATGTCAGTGTGTGAAGCCTCTTGAACTTTTTCTCAGTATTTTTCATCATTTTATAGTCAAGACACCAACTGGAATTACTATTTATAGTATTTCTTACTGTTCAGGATAAATGTGGCATGTAGAAGCTACTACAGAATAAGATTTATGAATACATAATTTGTTTTAGGTTCAGATGAAACCAATTATTTCACTGCACATATTAAAGCTTTTAAAAAGATGGACAAATTATATTGTGGATCAAAACTTGTTCGCATGTTATTACAGTAGGGTGCATTACAACTTTTGTATTTTACATATAAATTTTGAAATTATGATTTCTATTTTTTCAAATTAAACACATTTAATAATTTTCTACTCTATGCTCTTCCCTTGACCCTTAACACCAGAGTTAGAAACATGTTTTATGATATTAAATTCATTTCATATTATGGTACGTATACTTTAAAAAGTACCATAATCAAGAAAAACACCCTCCCTGTATCACTTCTTTTTCTCTTTTTCATAGCCTTCCTACTAGTCCATTCTCAATATTCCTCTTTTCTTTGCTCCACCTGCCTGTCCCCTACTATGCAGACTTCAGTGCTAGCCTTCCTGCTTTATATTACTGCTTTCTCTAAATTAGAGTATGATGTCATCTCTTTCAGGGGTGGCAATGAAATTACAAAGAATCTTCAATGCTAAGTTGACTATATCTCAGACTTGAATTTTTAAATCCCTTTCTTTTTAAGTATATATTATTTTTTCGAGACTTTTATATCAGCCACATTTGCTAAATTTATGCATATTTTGAATCAAATTATCTGAAATATTTTAATTAAAATAAACGTGTTTCCATTTGGAGAATTTTTACAGCATTAAAATAAGAAAGAGCAAGCATGATATTTATAGGTAATGAGTAATACATAACCAATTTTATTTCCATTCTGCATTATAAGAACAAGATAGTAATATACATATACACAGTTTATTACTACAAATGCAGTAATTATAAAATCTTATTGCTAAAATTTTGAACTGCAATTTTCTTTTCTTATTTCTCCAGTCCAATGCTATTTTGGAAAATATTGATAATAAACAATCACTAAGAATATATTTAATTGGGAGGTTTTCTATTATTTTTCTTTTTTCCCCACATTAATTATATCTCTGGGTATTTCAGTATTTTGTATTCCACAATATAGGTCACCATTTTTTTGAATAGTTTAGCTCATTTATATGTAAATATCTAGTTAAATATTGTTTATTTTTAGAAATTCTTAATACTTTTCTGTGGAATTTTGCAATAAATTTCAAATATTAACTTCTAGGTAATGAACTAATAGCTATATTATTTATTCAACATTTGAAACGATGTCTTTTTTTTTTAATAGACGAAAGACCCAGAGCTTCACCTTTTTCTGAATGACTACACCTCGGTCTTCACCGTCACACAGACTGGTATTACTCGCTACCTCATCTTACTTCAACCAGTGGACAGGGAAGAACAGCAAACTTACACCTTTTCGGTAAAGAGATTTTGTATAAATATATGTATGTATGTATGAATGTATGTGTGTATGTTTGTATGGAACTGAAAGAGATGTCTGGTTAAAACAGAAAAGGTCAATGACTTGGGGGAAACATACATTATTTTCAACACCAGAGAGATCAACGAAAAATTATTTACATGTATCTCTCTTTTGTTTGTCATTTGTGTAGCTATATTCACATTCCTCCTCACAGTAGGAAAAAAAAACTTTGCAAAATATAAAAAGAAAGTGAGAATTTTAGTCTTTACCAAACAGTCATGATTGTCTTAAATTGAAATATAAAGAATTATTTCCTAACCTTTTTAGTTGTTGTTTTTGCATTTTTAATATTGTCATAGGGTTGAGCTAGTGGTTCTCAAGAGGGAATAATTTTTTCTTCCAGTGAACATTTAGCAACATCTAGAGGCATTTTTGTTTGTCACAATTGTGTAGAGGTAGTATAGGCATGTAGTAGGTAGACATAAAAGATACCGCTAATTATAACACACAGAACAGCCCCCAGTAATCAAGAATTATTTGTCCCAAGGTGTCAGTAGCACTGAGGTAGGTAAATCATGGGTTAGGCTAATCAAGGGGGAAAAAGTAAGCGTTATTAAAGTTGTGTTTGTAAATATTGATCATGAGATAGGAAAATACACACACACACACATACACACATATGCACACTCACACATAAATAACAAGCATAGTAGGGTTGACAGTTAAATAAAGATAAAATGTAAGTTCTAATTATATCACAATTTTTGAATCAGACACCGGAGAAAGATGAGGTAAGATAAACTACCAGTTAAGCAAGATACATAGAATTTATTTCTGAAGAAACCTACACAGAAAAAGATCAGGATTTCCAGGCAAGTTTATGTGACAGTTAAAAGTTAGATAAAAAGTTGACTTAGACGAAGATGGTGGTGCCTTAGCATTAACTTTGTCAGACATTGTTAAAATGTTGACAGTGTATAAGATACCACAGTTAACTGGTGCCAACTAGTCCTTTGAAAATTGCTATTGGGTAAATTACTATAATACGAAGTGTTTCTAGGGCACCTACCCTCCTAATGGTATAAACATATTGATTGTAAAAGGAACTGTTGTATACAAAATATGTAAATGCAAATAATATTTTCCAATTAAGTTGTATGGATTAAATTGTAGTTAACCCTTACCAGTGAGCAATGTTATTTGCCCACTTTAAATGATATTTTGCATATCTGCTTATTTAAAATATGCTTGGAATTGAATACCTTAAAACAAAATCTTCAATACTTGCTTCTTAACATATTAGAACACTTATAATATATGTAGTATTACATTTTTATTACCTCATTTTATCAACAAAACATTTTGCACCCTTTAAAATTCTAAGATTACCTGTAAGAAACTTGTTAAACTGTAAGAGTAAATTCTGTATTAAGGATATTTTTCTACTCCCAAAGATAACAGCATTTGATGGTGTACAAGAAAGTGAACCAGTCATGGTCAATATTCAAGTGATGGATGCAAATGATAACACGCCAGCCTTCCCTGAAATATCCTATGATGTGTATGTTTATACAGACATGAGACCTGGAGACAGTGTCATACAGGTAACTACTCACATAATATGAGGATATTCTCAAAGCATTTATTTACATGGATATCATTCAATGTGTTCATTAAGAAATTATATGAGAAAAATTAATTTCACACTGTATAGCATAATTAGCCTAAAATAGCTTTAAATTTTTGTTACTTTTCCAAAAAAGCGTATATCTATATGGATTCTAAAGATTTAACTGGTTATTTGAGGCAAACATAGCTATTTGACTGGTTTATACTTGATTTTACAACATTTAATATGTTAAATATATTTTTTAATATACTGAATGTATAGTTAAATCTTCAGATTACTTTTTACTACTGTAGGAATTGATTAAATTTCACTTGGAGATAAATACAAAAAACTGACTTAGTCAGTTGGTGGATAATCCCACTAGATATTGATTACCTGGATAAAATATATACTCATTACAGCAGGGAAAATTTAAATTAGATTGTAAATGGTAACTTTGAACACATAAGCCAGGCAACATCGTTACTTCTGATTTATCTTAATTTTACCATTAACTGTGTGTATTACATTTAAGTTATTACACACACACACACACACACTCAAACACACACTTTTTTTCTCTCTCATCAAGGTCATATCCCCTATAATATCTGAAATTATCTTATTTTATTCTTTGCCTTATTTCAGATTGAAATCTCAGGCGTTTTGCAACTTTGGCTGACTTGTTTGCCCCTGTAATACCAGCACATAGCAGAAATATTAGCCATGCAGTAAATATTTATTCCAAGTATAAATCATGGCCAACTTTGCATTAATTGTTAATTAAAATTAGAAAGCGTTCAATTGTTTTTTTTTATTTATGAACTAAGATATGCTTTCTTGAGTTCTGTAGAAGGGTGACATGATAGCCTGGGTACTGGGAAGTAAATGAAATGTTTATTCCCTGTGTAAATATCCTCTGCTCTGTATATGAGAAAGAGGGAAAAAAATGTTTCAAAGTTCTACAGTAAATATATTGTTGAGACGTTGACCACCAATCGCCGAGGTCTGACCTGCAGACCCTGACTCAACGACGGATGAATAAATGCACTCTCATACTATTATAGTGATTAAAGTGGGCTAGGGATGGTCATTGGCTGCTTTCAGAGGGTGTCTGCCACCAATCGACCAAGACTCTCTTTTAATCATTACATTTATTCAGTAAAAGATTTCATAACAGTGGCTCTAAGTCAACACACTTGTGGATAATTAACATGGTTAAAAGAGTGGTTTTATGAATAACAACAGCTTTAGGTTCTGGGCCCAGAATAAACACTATTAATGGGTAATTCCCCTTTAATCTCCCCCGAGGGGACCATCCAGCACAAAGTTTACATGAATAAACAGAGTAGAGACAAAAAATGGGTGTGAGGTAAACAGACTTAAACTGGGAAGGCCTTTTTTATCCTGATCTCTTCCCTCACATAATGGACTGGCTGCCTTGAACCTGTCTCAGTAAAACCTTTCAGCCTTCCAAAAGGTTTGAGACTAATCTATAAGTTTCCCTGATCATTTTCTAGTATTTTGCCAGCCATCCCAAGTGAATCTCAACATATTGATATGGTTCTTGTCACATTAATAAAATTAATGTGTTTTAAACCATCTGATTTCAGGGCAGAACTGTAACTGGTTTATTTCTGTATCAGTGGTATCTGTATCTATATTTCTTGGCATATAATAGATGTTTAATATAGTAGCTGCTGAAGGCAACAAAAGACACTGAGGACTACTATGGAGAGAGAGAAGGAATGGTTGAAAAACTAACTACTGGGTACTATGCTCAGTATCTGGGTGACAGAATCCATCATACCCCAAACCTCAACATCATGCAATATACCTAGGTAATAAACCTGCATATGTACTCCCTGAATCTGAAATAAAAGGTAAAATTATAAAATAAAATATAGTATAGCTCCTTAATAAATGCTTATTTGAGGATGAAAGAAAGGAAGACCCTTAGACAAATAATAGTGAATGAATGAATGAAGATATGAAAGAATGGGAAGCTGTAGATACATGGCTATTAGTTCTAGGCAATTGATGAACCATGAGAGCTACGTTTTTCTTTACTGAAGCACCTTTTCATGGGTAGAAAAGTCATAGTTTATAAAAATAAAAGAATGACAATTATTGTCATGTTCTTATTTAATTAGACCTGATTTTCATCTCTATAATGACATAATTGGAAGTGAAAGTAAGTTTACACAGAAAAACAGCCAGCAGGGAACTACAAAGTGTAACTAAGGAAATCATAGCAATTATGTGGTGAAACTGTATCTAAAAAACGTTTGCCTTAGGGGATCAAAGGCTTATTTCTCTTTTGAAGTTTACAAAACTTAATTTCCCTTATGTATCTCTTTGTAAAACAGCTATTTCCTTGCCTTTAAAGACTTACATTTTATATACTTCCCTGAACTATGCAGATTATGAAGCTAGATTGTTGTTTGTGTCTGCATGCCTGCAATTTTTAAAATTCTTTAAAGATCCACAAATGAAACTTTAGTATTTTAAGGTTATTTCTGGTATGTGATAGAAGAATAGTCTTGCTGTAAAATATCCTCCAAGAACCTAGATATAAAATACATTAGTTCTCATTGAGAGAATATATATGGAAAAAATACTTGATACAGAACTCTGATCTACATATACCCTTTAAGAGTCATGACACAGGTCCCTATGCTATACCTCATCACAACCCTACCATTCCCCATTGACCAGAAACTGGATACATCAGTTTACATGGTGGTTAGTAAACTGACATCAAAAAGACTGAAGTGTCTGAAACAAAAGCGACAATGAGCACTTTCAAGAAAAGAGACACTTGGGTAACAGGTTTTAATTACTGTCATTTTCAGTGTAGCCATAGGACTCTTTTAGCCTGATGTGAGTACATACTTAATTATTTAAGGACAATGTATTTTTCTTATTATCTACCCTTTCTACAAGGAGCAAATCAGTTGGTTATAAAGTTTTAACCAGATTATTGTTATAAGTTCTCAGTTATAAATTGAGCTTCTGTCATTTCGTATGTGTCTTACATTTGATTTTTGCAAAAAGGACTGGAGTGATTCTCATGCATATAGGTCATGAACAACATTTAGAGGAATGCTGCCTTAAAGCAGCAACATCATCTTCCGTAACTGGAGCTGAAGTATAATCACATTATTAACACGTATTTTGTTTAAGGGAAAATTACTGCATGAGAACATTTTATTTTTCGTTCCATGTAGACTATTTTATGGGATATCAATGCAGTCTTATAGGCTGACACTAATAAATACTATGCTCCATTGTTTAAGCTCTCACTCCGCACATTACTAGTTTCCTTGAAATGTCAATTACTCTTTATAAAAGATACAGATTTTAATATTTTGAGGATGTAGATTTAAATACTGGTAGCTAGCTATCCAATTCTCCATAAACACTATTCCTAAACATCTCCAATTCACTTTAAGTGTGATTCTCAATGATAACTGAGTATTAGCATTCTACCTGAGGAACTTTTAAAATATTAATGCCAGCACTTCCTTCTAAGATATTTTTATTAAACGATCTGGCCACCCATAACAGAGTAACTTAGATTTTATTTAAGAAAATGAAACAGTTCTAATATACAGCCAATTTTGAGAATTGCAGCTTTAAACCACAACAATATTTTAAAAGAACCACTGAATAATTGTACTTCTTAAGTCTTTAAGATGGAGTCTCATATAGAGTTGAGTCCTGTGATCCTCACGCCACCTCTTTCCATTTTTCTTGTGGTTTTTAGTTCTCCTTCCCTTCTGCGATGCTTCTTATTCCTCTTTCCTGCCTTAGAGTCCGCTCCTTCCAAGTGATGTGCTCCACCAGTTACTCCATTTCTTTCACTGCAATGATCTTTTTCTCTCCACTGACTGATTCTTTCCTTTTGCACAATTGACATTCTTAACGTCCCATGCTGTGGTCTGATCGCCAATCCCAGACATAATTCTTCATGCTGCTATCCTGCTCTGATTGTTTTCCTTACTGACAAAAATGTATCCATCTAAGTGCCTGCATACATATATCGATCTGTATATATCTTTATGTTTGTATTTATCTATCTTGTCTATAATATAATCTGGGTTTCACTCACATCACACCACTAAAATCATATAAAATTATATAGCCCTTAGTCTATTTCTACATGTCAAACTTAAAAGTCCTTAATCTTTGTGAAGCTTTCAACAATACCCTTTTATGAAAACATTCTGGTTCCCATCATACTTCTCTGTTGGCTGAGAGGTGTTGCTGGCTCCTTGTTCAATTACCACCCTTTAAAAATTAACATTCTTCAAATACCCATATGTACTTCTTTTCTTTTTTTCCTCAAGTTTTCAGTCATCACCTCTATATATTCTTGTCTCCCAGAGTTAAATGCCCTATGATGACCATCTTCTGAAGCATCAAGCTGGCTTCCTGGATATCAGCCGGACATGACAAAGTGGGTCTTATACAAGCACTTCAAATTGGACATATCCCAAAATACATGAACTAATCCATTATCTTTATTTTAATAAACAAACACACACACTCAAAAACGTGCATCTCGTCCTGTTGGAGGCAGCTATATTGTGATGCACACCATTAATCTTCAGGTTTCACAGGCAGCAGGGCAGGCACCTTGCAGTCTGGTTTGTTTTCCCTCTGCTTTACCTGCAAACATCCAAATTATTGTTCAGTTTAGGGAATTTCTATTTTAAAAATGAATTTGCAGATCATCATTTCCTCTTTTTCGTTAAAGATTTTTTTTTTGAGCAGTTTTAGGTACATAGCAAAACTGAGAGGAAGATAGAGTGATTTCCCATGTACTCTCTGTCCCCACACGAGCATACCTGCCCCATTATTAACACCCCATACCAAAGTGATACATTTGTTACAATGAGTGAACTTACATTCACACATTGTTATCATCCAAAGTATGTAATTTACATTAGGATTCAGTCTTGGTGTTTCTTTTTATAGTTTTGTGCTAATGTATATTGACATATATTCACCATTGTAGTACCATACAGAGGAGTTTCACTGCTCTAAAAATCCTGTGCTCTGCCTGGATTTCCCTCCTGCTTGCTTCCTTTCTTCCTTCCCCTGACAATCATTGATCTTTCTGTAGTCTCCATAGTTTTGCCTTTTCCAGAATAGCATACATTTAGAATCATATAGTATGTAGCCTTGTCAGACTGGCTTATTTCACTTAGTAATACATATTTAAAGTTCCTTCATGTCTTTTCATGACTTAATAGTCCATCTCTTTTTGGTGCCATATAATATTCCATTGACTAGATGTACCGCAGTTTATTCATTCTTCCATGAAAGAATATTTTGGTTCCTTTCAAGTTTTGGCCATTATTAATAAAGCTGTTATAATCATCCATGTGAAGTTTTTTGCATGGACATCAATTTTCAACTCCTTTTGGTCAGTATCAAGGAGGGGGATTGCTGGATCATATAGAATGAATATGGATATCTTTGTTAGAAACTGAGAAGCTGTCTTCTGAAGTGGCTGTGCCAGTTTGCATTCTGATTTCCATCGTCAGTTCCTTTTCCATGCTTATGTGCTGCCATTATTTAGGCTACTACAGTAGACTATGTTGAGCAATCTGACTATTTCTCGAGATTTCCTACCACACTGTTCTGAAACTGAGTCAGAACCAATCCTCACCCACCTCCAACACCTACGAGTAGAAGGAACAAAATTCCACACATGCAGTCAAGGATATATGTGTAATACTCTTTAAATAGATTTGTTTCATCTTCTGCTATATCCCTTCATGTTATGGGCCTTGAGAATATTTACGGTTTTGTTTTACTTGTTTTTAGTATGGAATATTCTTCCCATCCATAACTATTGAGAGCTCTGTCAGGTTGAGGGTTTGTCCCAAGTTGTATCTTAAAAAAAAAAAAAAAAAAACACTTTAACACACAGTATAATTGTTACCTCTTTAATAAAGCCTTTATTTTCCTTGAAAGTCAGAATTAATTGCTTCCACACACCGGCTATCAATTCTATTTCCCACATATTGTATTGTGCCTTGAATTAAGATTAGCTTTTACATGTCTGTCTCCCCTTTTGACCTGTAAATTCCTTTAAGACAAAAACTTTTAATGATCTAGCCACCTGCGGTCAGCATAATGAGTTAGACAGTGGGGATTAAATTAATATCCATAGAATTTAATTCCCTAGACTACTGTACCCTCAATCAGTTTAGAAAAAGCCTCAATCTAGAAATATGCTCAATTTGGCTTAAGAATTCTGTCACACACTAAGTATCATCTCATATAGATCTTTCCCAAGATGATCTCTAACTTAACAGCTTCAGGCAAGCTACCCCTTCTGTTCTTAAATTGGAAGTATTTTAATTTCTTAGTTATGCTATATCATAGGTCATTGAATATTAAAAAAAAAAACCTCCAACATAATTATTTTCATAGCCTAATTTTATAGAAAAATGTGAGTTAATAAAATGATGAATGATTGTTCCAAACAAACAAAGGTTTTAAATGACAGAGATGATGCTGAATCCAACTTAAAGACAATATGATTGGGAACCAGGCTAGTTAGTTGAATACCTTTCTGCCACTTTGTACTCTTATATGATGTAACCTTCTGTACCTGAGTTTGCTAATCTTTAAAATGGTGATAATAACATTACCAACCTCATAAGAGTGTTGTGATTATTAAACTAATTGTATAAACTACTATCACATGCATACTTAGCAAATGCTGGATATGTGGTAACTTGCCATTATTATTATACCATTCTCATTAATTAGGTAAAGCACTGATTAATATTTGTTGCTACGTTATCTGTGTATATCTCTGTGTGTCATGTGAGTTATTTAGTACTCTGTGAAAGACACATGTACATAACATATAAAATTACGTATTAAATTCTGCTTTTATAATTTCAAATATTCAAGTTTAAGATAAAACTATAGAGTATTTTAATGTCTCTTGACAATTTATTTCACACAAGATTGGGAGTGTTCAGGGTGGCACGACAGTAGATGACAGTTTATTTTAAATAATGATTTTGTTTTCTTTTGTTTGTGTGTATGATATCATGATTAAAGTTTGAAGGTTATTTTTGCGCAAGGTCTTGATGCAGTTCAGTATTTCACCAAATACCAGATAAAGACTTGATAAGAAAAACTTACAAAAATGTAGACCTATTTTTACATTAGTACACAATTTTAATTTATTTTTGATATTTGAAGCATTTTATTTTTTCTAAAAACCATTCTTTTTTTTAAGAAATACAAATATTTTAATCAGAATCATATCAACAATGATAAATTTGAGAAAATATTTTTTTATTTATATATATATATGTATATATTATTGCACTTTAGATTCTGGGGTACATGTGCAGATAATGCAGGATTGTTGATTAGGTACATACATGGCAATGTGGTTTGCTGCTTCCATCCCCTTGTCACCTCTATCCGACATTTCTCCCCATCTTATCCCTCCCAACCTTCCTACCCCACACTGTTCCTCTCCTGTTCCCCCGCAGTGTGTGATGCTCCCCTCTGTGTGTCCATGTGTTCTCATTGTTCAACACTCGCCTATGAGAACATGGGGTGTTTCATTTTCTGTTCTTTTGTCAGTTTGCTGAGAATGATGGTTTCCAGATTCATCCATGTCCCTACAAAGGACACAAACTCACCGTTTTTTATAGCTGCATAGTATTCCATGGTGTCTATGTGCCACATTTTCCTTGTCCAGTCTATCATCGATGGGCATTTGGGTTGGTTCCAGGTCTTCGCTATTGTCAACAGTGCCACTATGAACGTACATGTGCATGTGTCCTTATAATAGAATGATTTATAATCCTTTGGATATATACCCAGTAATGGAATTGCTGGTTCAAATGGAACTTCTATTTCTAGGTCCTTGAGGAATTGCCACACAGTGTTCCATAATGGTTGAACTAATTTATACTCCCACCAACAATGTAAAAGTGTTTCTATTTCTCCACATCCTCTCCAGCATCTGTTGTCTCCAGATTTTTTAATGATCGCCATTCTAACTGGCATGAAATGGTATCAGTGTGGTTTGGATTTGCATTTCTCTAATGACCAGTGATGATGAGCATTTTTTCATGTTTGTTGGCCTCATACGTCTTCTTTTGTAAAGTGTCTGTTCATGTCCTTCACCCACTTTTGAATGGGTTTGTTTGTTTTTTTCTTGTAAATCTGTTTCAGTTCTTTGTAGATTCTGGATATTAGCCTGTCATCAGATGGGTAGATTGCAAAAAATTTTTTCCCATTCTGTTGGTTGCCGGTTTACTCTAATGATTGTCTCTTTTGCTGTACAGAAGCTCTGGAGTTGAATTAGATCACATTTGTCTATTATGGCTTTTCTTGCCAGTGCTTTTTGTCATGAAGTCCTTACCTATGCCTGTGTCCTGAATGGTTTTGCCTAGGTTTTCTTCTAACGTTTTTATGGTGTTAAATCTTATGTGTAAGTCTTTAATCCGTCTGGAGTTAATTTTAGTGTTAAGATGTAAGGAAGGGGTCCACTTTCCACTTTCTGCACATGGCTAGCCAGTGTTCCTAATACCATTTATTAAACAGAGAATCCTTTCCCATGGCTTGTTTTTTGTTAGGTTTGTCAAGGATCAGATGTTGTAGATGTGTAGTGTTGCCTCTGAGGCCTCTGTTCTATTCCATTGGTCTGTATCTCTGTTTTGGTACCATTACCTTGCTGCTTTGACTACTCTATATATTCTTTACTTGGCTAAATCTGTTTGCATTAGAATTGAAATATATACATTAACATGTAATTCTAAACTCATTTAGGTTATTCATTCATGCTGAGGACTTTAATTAAGGTTTGGTTACACGATCTGGATTTTTTTCAAATGGATAACATTCCCCATCTAAGAAAATAGCAACACCTCAGGAGGCTGAGGTGGGAGAATTGCTTGAATTCAGGAGGTGGAGGTTGCAGTGAGCCAAGATCACGCCACTGCACTCCAGGCTAGGCGACAGAGCAAAGCTCTGTTTCAAAAAGAGAAAGAAAAAAAGAAAGAGAGAAAGAGAAAGAGAGAAAGAAAAGAACTAAAGGAAAGAAGGGAGGAAGGGAGGAAAGGGAAGGAAGAGAGGGAAGAGAGGAAAGGAAGGGAAGGGAGGGAAGGGGAAAGAAAAGAAAAGAAAAAGAAAGAAAATAGCAATAGCAGCAACTTCCATTTGGTTGCTCAAGCTGGAGAAAGAGTTATTGTTTTTTTAGACAGAGTTTCGCTCTTGTTTCTCAGGCTGGAGTGCAGTGGTACTATCTCGACTCAACACAACGTCCACCTCCCAGGTTCAAGCAATTTTCCTGCTTCAGCCTTCTGAGTAGCTGGGGTTACAGACATGAGCCACCATGCACTGCTCATTCTGTAATTTTTTTTTTTTTTTTTTTTTTTAGTAGAGATGGGGTTTCCTCATGTTGGTCTTAAACTCTCGACCTCAGGTGATCCACCCACCTCATCCTTACAAAGTACTAGGATTATGGCCGTGAGCTACTGTGCCCAGCTAAAGAGTTATTCTTTACACATTCTCATTGACTCCCACCTCCCATCTGTTACCAACTCCTATCAGGTTTTCCTCATATACTTATTTAAGATATCTACCTCTTTTTCTTTCACTGCCACTATCAACTTTTACCTAAACCTGTGAAATTTTCTTCGAGTATTAGTTTTGTCTCCTCTCTCCCTCTTCTTCATTCATAAGCCAGGGAGGTATTTTAAATTTGAAATCACATCAAATAATTAGCATGCTTGATCCCTTCAGTGGTTTTCTACTGCTTTAAAATTAAGCACATAATCTGTATCCTGTTACTGGATTAGTGTTTAATTTCTTCACTTAGCATTTTACCTGTCTCTTATTTGCTAGGATGCTCCCACTGTGGTGAGATAATTTTTATTTATATGCTTTCCATCTTTTAGGTCTTAATTTAAATGTCACTTCCTCAAAGAAGCCTTCCATGATTTCCTCTTCTCAGTGTTACCCCTTTATTATCTTGGAGCATCCTGATTTCTCCTTCACAGCACATTTGAAAATTTATAATTATACTATTAAACTATCTGTTTCCTTCACTTAATTATAGGCTCAAATGGAGCAAAGTTATTGTCATTTTTTTTTTTGCCTGCTTTTCTTCTTCTTCCGTCACTACTGTATGCCAACATCTTACACAGACCCATTACGTTGGCCTTTAATAAATATTTGTTAAATGAAAAAATGAATAAAAAGAACTAACAGATGTAGGTAAAATACGTGTTGGGAATGTCTTTATGAGTCATGGGGAATTACTTATATTTGAGATTAATTCATTTAAAAAATTTTTTTAAGTAAAATATTTAAAACTGCAGTTATATTAGTATCTCTAGAACACAGAACTTCTAAACTTGATTATTCAGAAGAATCATTTCAAAAAGACTCCTGAAATACTAAATTGACTAAAAACATAAGTCAATCATATGTGCTTTTAAAAAGGCAAAGTTAAATAACTGACACATTTATTTGAAAATCATTTATTGTGAGGCATGTTTAAAGTATTGAGCATGATGCCAAATCATAAGAAATAAAGAAACTGTCAACATATAGTTTATGACCTTCAGTAATTACTAGACAACTAGTGAAGAAAGGCATATTATATTTTGGTTTGACGATACATGACAAATATGACTTATATCATCCAATTAAACATTATTAAGTGTTTAGCACATATTTAAGTATCTCTTAAAACCTTAAGGGTTATGTAGTCTAGACTGAGCTTTTCCATTTGATACATTTGGAGAAAATACTAATGATAGCATTATAGTAATCACACATCCCTGCATTTTGAATTTGTGTAACTGTAAAAAGAATATTCGATTTTATATTAATTTCAGACATTATCCCCTTTCCTTTATATATTTAACAGTACAGCTTTAAAGAAAACTTATTTGTAAACAGTTAAATTATTTACTTTTATATTTATCTGTCATGCTTTTTGGTTGTCTTAGTGAAAGTTGTCCAATTTCATGGTCCAATTTCAATAATAAATGCTTAGGTGCTTGCATTTTTATGAAGCTTTTGTTTATTTGTATGTGATTATTTTGACAATCATGTAAGTTGTGCATTTTTAATTTTGACAGTATTCACTGTCATTATTATGGTTTTATATATTGCTAGTTTACTAGATATTTATCTTGAAATTTGACAGTGCCCTAGAAGAAACAAAATGTCCAAAGTATTTTATACCATTTTCTTTTTTATATGTCCCATAATGAGATAAAACATTTCTTTCATCATTTTTAGCTTTTTTCACCTGTAATTTCCCCCCCCAAAAAAGGCTCACTTTCTTTTCAGCTTTCTCGTGTAGTAAATTTTGTTATAATGTTTCAGCATAGTCCTCTGAGTAAAATAAAAATAGTTGAATATTGAGATATTTCATATACAGGGACTCTTATGGGGAAAAAGTAACATTTAAATAGAGCAGTAGGGATTTCTTAAAACCCTAGTAAACTTGCTCATCCATTTCGCAAAGAAACAAACAAACAAAAAAGCACAATTGTGCAAGTCCTAATATATGTATGTTGCATGTTATATTACTTTCTTTCTTGGCTAGATTATAATTGAATCCACACAGATTTTTATGTGCTTTATACTAAACTAAGTGCTCTAAAAATACATAAAATGAATAAGATACAGCGCTAATCCTTAAGGAGTTTACTATATTTTGCAAGAAATAATCCTTTTTCACAGTAAAACAATCAGAAAACATCACAGTTATTGAATTGTTAAATTTGGTGAGAAAGACTAAAAGCACTAATGAGAGTTCATCAAAAGTGAGTGGGGATGATGATATGTTAGAGCTTCTTGAACCTATCAAGATATCTGTTACTCTGACAGGCAGATGAAGATGATATGATGTTGGAGATGAAATGATATGGCCAAAGGCATGGAAATTTCATGAGGCATTAAAGATACCAATTTGACTGCCATTGAAGAGAAGAGGAACTGAATGCTAAAAGATTTGCTTTTCTTTTACTAAGTCAAATATATGGTGGTTTATTCTTCCAGCCCCTCTGTCTCGACAGGCTTTTCTGTACTTTTGTCATGTATTTTTGTGTTTCTATAATATCACTTCTATTTAAGATATCTTGTTTTCTTATCTCCTTTCCTAGAGACGCTTCTGTTCACAGAAGTTATTCTATTTCTTTTACTCTTCATTTTTCAGATCCATCATCTGCTACAAATTAAGGTCTGAATAAATGAATCAGCTTATTTATAAGTTAATTTAAGAGGATTACCTTGCATACCAGGGTAGTTTAGGTTTGGCATTGTATACAATATGAGATTTCTTGAAGAAGTATGAAAGACTGGGTCTTAAATCGATGGGTTAAAGCTAATGAGATGGAAATTGATGGAAGCCAACTCTAAGGAAATCTTTTTTTGAGAGTATAAGTTGAGCATGAGAGAATTTGATAGCATTAGAGCACTTAAGGTTCCAGTTTCCAGTCTCAGAGTTTGAGTAATTAGAACCAATGAACCTTTACAAAAGGATCATGAAGTTGCTGCAGGAAAGGAACAATCCCTTTAAATAATCAGGCAGTGAAAAGAAATGCTTTAAAGCCATCTTCTTGTTGTTTTGTTCTGGCTTTTTATTGAAAAGAAAAAATGTATAGATCAGAGAGATTCATCTTTAGGAAAATCATTGGTTTATAGAAATATTTAATAATGATGTTATTATTAATGCTGTAAATATCTTTTACCGAATTATACATCCAAAGTGATACATTTGCCAACCACCTACTCTGCTGAAGTGCTTATCATCCTGGATTATTCTAGGATATGCTGAAGACAAGGGGGAAAACTGGGAGCCTGTTAAGCTTTTTAGATTTAAAGCATCACTAGTTCACATTAAGGCCAGAGAGAATAAATCTGAAAACAAATAAATTAGTAATGGCCAATTTGCTTGACCAGTAGGTTATTGAAGAACTTCCTGAATTTTATTGACACATGAAGAAATCAACAAACATAAAAGCAAACCCATTATATCATTTTCCCATCAGAAATCACACTGAATAGTGAATGTCCAGTGATAATTTAATGAGCAGCAGTTTTAGGTTCAGACTGACTGCCAACCTGGAAAGACCCAATAGACCTCACACAGCTCCAAGTCCATTTAGCTTTAGTAAGGATACCAGACGGGCAACAATATAGCTTTTGTGGCAATAGCATAGTAGAAGTCTTAACACCTTTAGATATAATAGCTTGTGTCTTCTAAGTTATCTGCACTCAGGATGTGTTACCCACTTCCTACATATTTCTGAGGAACTTAAAAAAATTTTTTTGTTACACTAACTTCTATAATATCTAGTGCATTACAAATAGACATTAAAACACTGGCTGTCACCAGTGCATAGTTCATACAGTAAGAAAATGGAATTCCCTCTACAAAGCAAATTAACAACCGCAGATTCTCCTAAATTTTCCGATATTTCTTTAACATTTAAAAGACTATTTTTCCCACTTATACTCTATTACTTCTACCTTTTTATAAGTGTTGATAGAGACATTCAACGGGGTATATAAGTTTACACAAGTAAATTCAATTCTTTCTCTGGCAGATCTTTCTACATAGGTATTACCTAGCTTATAAGTTTTATGTTACCTGTCCAAATACAATCTTGCTGTCCTAGTGATCACTATGCACTCACATTTCATTTTTATCTAACTACATAGAAGAATTTAAAAATCCCTTATTACATAATAGAGCTGAGGCAGAGAGATGAAATATTTAACACAGCACACTTTAATATTGCCATATTATTTTCTCAACTTTCCTGGGAAAACACAGACTTTTCCTACATACCATACATTTTACATTACCAGAGTAGTCATTAGATACTCTTTTTCAGACAATTCTGCATCTGGTCTTTTAGCGTAACCACAAATCATCCCCTAGGTATAAACTTTCACTAGGCAAACCTTCTGCGTATAATTATAGCACACCAGTCACTTTTCTTTTATGAAGCAATGCATTACTCATTCTTAGTGTGTCCAAACCTCACCAAAGCTACCATGGAGAAGATAAGTTTGTTTCCTAGTTCATAAAAATATGACCGTGAGAGAAGCTTAATAATGCCCTAATTACAAATGACATCTTGGTATAGTTTAGATTGGCCATAGTTCCCAGAGATATGTCCCTTCTGACTTGATCCTCTAATATAGCCAACTACAACCCTTTAAATACATCAGAGTTTATTATAATTGTTGTTTCAGTAATCATGGATTACTCAGTAATCATTTCTGAATAATGCCAATGTTATTGAAAAAAAAAGTTCCCTACTTTGCTTATTTAGGTTAATATGTTTGCCTAAAAGCCATCTCTACTTGATTCAGTAAACTAAGTCATTTACTGAACTTCAAATCCCTCTTAGTTCTTTAAGTCCAGTGTTGATTAAGATGACTCAAGGATTGTTCCTGGATATGGTTGAGCTCTGTCTCCCCTCTCAAATATCACGTTGAATTGTGATCCTTAGTATTGGAGTAGGAACCTGGTGGGAGGTGATTGGATCATGGTGGCAAATTTCTCCCATGCTCTTCTCATGATAGTGAGTGACCTTTCATAAGATCTGATGGTCTCAAAGTGTATGGGACTTCCCCTTTTGCGCGTGCTCTCTCTCTCTCTCTCTCTCTCTCTCTCTCTCTCTCTCTCTCTCTCTCTCTCTCTCTCTCTCTCTCTCTCTCTCATGCTGCATGTGAAGAAGGTGCTTCCTTCTCCTTTGCATTTTATCATGATTGTGAGTTTGCTGAGGCCTCCCAGTCATGTTTCCTGTTAAGCCTGTGGAACTGTGAGTCCATTAAACCTCTTTTCTTCATAAATTACCCAGTCTGATGTAGTTCTTTATAACAGTGTGAAAACAGACTAAGATCATGCCTCTAACTGTACTAATATATACAAGTATGTATGAATTAAAGTATATTGTGTGCATACAGAAGGATTATTTCTCCCAGAAGTTTGTAGATTAGGCATATTATACTTCTAGGTGAGTTTCAACCTGAGTGTGCAAAAGGATCCTTATAATTTCCCTTGGGAATTTCTAGGAACAAATCATCAGTGACATAGGGTCACTATGTAACTTCGCTCTTCACTTTCTTGTTTACAATTCTGACTCCATAAACATTTATTTATATTCTTTCCCCCTCTTAACCACCTCTGGGAGGCAAAAAAGAAAAGGAGACTCTGGCATACTTGGAAATCAGCAAGAATGCCTTAAGTGATGTCATTTTTATACATATGTACACATGCATAAGCTATGGATCTCAAGGCTTCAAAAGTAAAATTAGGATAAATATAACCAACAAAAAAATACCCACATGATACAATCCTATCCAATATTCTGGTGTTTCATAAGGAGACATTAACCCCAAGTGATCCCAGTAAAGTTCTCAAGTATATCTTGTACCTTGATTTGTGCCAAATCTGTGCAATTCTCCAGCATTGGCCATTACTCATTACTATATCTGAAAGGAGCCACTAAGAAGATTATACTCTTGCTATGAAATGTTCTCTCAGAGAAAAATATGAAGGTATCTTATCTTGAAATCTTTGTGTGCTCTCCATTCTATATTCCACAGTTTCACCTTGTCTTCCATGTATTACTTTTATTAACACAAACAGCCTCTCATGGTGGGATTTGCTGATTAAATTCTACTGTTCATATATGGGTCTGGCTTTTCTTTGCTTTCCAGAGCTTTCACATATGTCCATCTATAGGAAGAAGGAGTAGGTTTACAAAGGTAGCATGGAGTTCATGAAGTTGATAGTGGAGTCCCTGAAGGCAGAATAATATACTGTGGTTTAAAAGAGAAAGAAAGAAACAAATAGTCAAGACTTAAACTTTGTAAACTGTGTAAGAAGGCAGGAAAAAGAAAGTAAGTCAAATGATGAAACAGTACTTGAACAAGTAGCCTGTATGGCATTCTATAATGCAACAGAAAAACAAAATGGATGAAGATGATTAAAAAGATCAGATGTGTGGATTAAGTTTTCTTTGTTATTTTTGATAACTTTATTAAGTTATAATTTACATGTCATCATATATGTTATGTTACCAAAACATCAAGGGTTTGGTGTAGGTCCTGCTGCTCACTTCATAAAATGTCAATCACTGAGACAACAAATATTGTCAGAGAAGAAAACTTCAATCAGGTGCTGCAGATGAGAACAGGAGATAAAGTCACAAATCCATCTCCCCGTATGATGAAAATTAGGGGTTTATATAGCATAGAAAAAATGTAACTACATGTGCAGAAACAAATATTAGGGAAGAGTGAGGAAGAGTAGTTGGTAAACTGGAGTCATGACTGATGGATGAGAGGTCTGGAGTCTCATTGTCTGGTTAGAGTTATGTGGTGAGTTTCAGTTTCTTGATTTCTAGGAGGTTTGAGGGTTACTTTCTTGAGGAAGACACTCATCTCATTACCTGGATACAGTTACCTGGTGATTTTCAGTTCCTTGATTTCTAGGAGGGTTGAGGGTTAGTTTCCTGAGGAAGAAACTCAAATAAGACAAATGTAAGTTTCGAGCTTCAAGACAGGGTGGGGGTTGGGCATTTTCTGTATTTATACAAAAATCAGTAAACATAAGTTTCATGGAACAGTTGGGCTGGTTTAGTACATTTAAACAGTTGTGCAAAAATGACCACAATCTAGTTCTATACATTTTTGCCACCTCAAAAATTTCCATCACCCCAAAACTTTACTCATGACTGTTTGAAGTCAATACTCCCATTTCTAGCTCTAGACATCCCTGTTTTGGTTTCTGCTTCTAAAAGTTTTCCTGGTCTAAAAATTTAAAAATATGGAATCCCATAGTATATACCTTATTTTTTTATTTTGCTTGGCCTTTTAAATAGCATAGTGTTTATGTAGTTCATCTATACTGTGGCATGAATCAATACTATATTTCTGTTTATTTGAATTACTGAACAGTATCCATCATGTGAAAACACCACATTTTGCTTATCTGTTCACCAGTTGATGGGCATTTGAGTTGGTTCCAGTTTAATGTGACTGTGAATATTCTGTACAAGTCTATTTTTGGAGATATATATATCTCCAAATATATGCCTATATCTCCAAATATATATATATATCTCCAAATATATATATATATGTCTCTCCAAATATATATTTATATGTCTCTCCAAATATATATATATAAATCTTGAGGTGTCCTCTCTCTATATATTTTATAAACATATGATTATATATACATAATTCATATTTTATGTATTTTATTTTGTATATATATGTAATTCACTATATATATATATATATATATATATATATATATATATATAAAATTCAATTGCATCTGAAGGACTTGAATCATCCTTTTGTCCAGCATCTCTAGGACATCTATACTCCCTGTCCATGAGTCACTTAGAAGCTATCACTTAGAAGTTACTAGATTATCTGTGGTGGTATCCTTGTTTTACATAACAGTGGTCTCAAAGCACAGGAGTAGTGATTCTGGCAATTCATATATATGTCAAAGAGAAGCTATTTAGTGAAAAGGTGAAAGTTCTAATCTTAATAAAGAAGAAAAATATATGCTCAGGTTGCTAATATCTATGTGAGAATGAATCCTCTATCCATGAAATTATGAAGATGGAAAAACCACTCATGTTTATTTAAATATTTCCTTCAAATTGAGTCTGTCCTTTCTTGAGGGAAATATTTACTAGTTAATTTATCTGTATTTTTATTACTTATTGAATAATTCAATATTATTTCTATACGAGGGCAACTCTATCACTTTCAAAGCAATGTCTTTGTCTAGTGTAATGAAAGTTATATATTACATTATTGTATTAATGATTATATGTTATCTCATACCAAGAGCTCAAAGCACTATAATCCTAGAAAAATAATCAAAAAGCAAATAAGAATAGTTAACCATTAAACTGTTTTTCTATAATATTTAGGGTTGTTATGGGTGAAAGACATAATTTCAAAATAAGTATTTTCTAAAAATTTAGTTTTTTTTGATCTATCAGAAAATGGTAAATCTAGCTTCAGGCATTACCAGAAACCATTTCATCAGTCATATTTTCTGCTTATTTCTTGACATGTCTTCTCCTGTGTATCTTAGGTACATCTAATGAAGACAGGAAAACTAGCAGAAACACCAGATATAAATTCACCAGTTTAGCCCTAAAGAAAAAAAGAAAGAAAAAAAACAACAACACTCTTTTCCAGTAGTTATAGGAGTCACCTTGACTATACCCACTTGAATAAACTTGCCAATTTTTTCTACCAAACAATTTCCAGGCATGAGATGCCTGTCACTGTAGCTGTGTCAGCTCCATCCAAACATGGACCGTGAAAAGAATTAATTGCTCCCCAAAGGAAAATAAGGGACTTTTACTGGAAGCAACAACCAAGATGCCCAAAAGGCAAAAACATCAAATGATCAACACATTCATGCCTTATCAAGTCAGCCATAATTCACTTATAATAAAAATATATTCATATAAAATAACATGTTTATACTATTGTATTACAGTTTGTAGTAGTCTTGCATATGGTTTATATCAACTGTGATTTTAATTCCGTGTGTCATTTTCAAGGCTCCAATTTGAATGTTTTTGTTCGGCTTATATACAATTCTATCTTCTTTATATTTGTCCTGTTGTATCAAGCTGTATTTTTTTCTCAGAACCAGGAAGGAACAATTGAAGAGAGCAGTAAACTGCAGCCACAATTTAAAAGAAAACATTAGAAGCAACTAAGATTATTTTGGGACAGTGTAGGGGATCGATGCTGATATGGTTTGGCTGTGTCTCCACCCAAATCTCATCTTGAATTCCCACATATAGTGGGAAGGATCTTGTATGAGGAATTGAATCATGGGGACAAGATTTTCTCTTGCTATTCTCATGATAGTGAGTAAGTCTCAGAAGATCTGATAGTTTTTAAAATCAGAGTTTCCCTACGCAAGCTCTCCTCTCTTGTCTGCTACCATGTGAGACATGCCTCTGATTTTGTCCCGTGATTGTGAGACCTCCCCAGGCACATAAAACAGTAATTCCAGTAAATCTCTTTCTTTTATAAATTGCCCAGTCTCACGTATGTCTATAAGAGCTGTGAAAATGAACTAGTATAGTAAATTGGTACTTGTAGAGAGGGGCACTGCTGAAAAGATACCTGAAAATGTTAAGCAGTTTTAGAACTGGGTAACAGCAGAGGCTGGAACAGTTTGGAGGGCTCAAAGACTGGAAGATGTGGGAAAATGTGGAACTTCCTAGAGCCTTGTTGAATGGCTCTGTCCAAAATGCTGATAGCAGTATGGACAATAAAGTCCAGCCTGAGGTGGTCTCAGATGGAGATGAGGAACTTGTTCAGAACTGGAGCAAAGGTGACTTGTTACATTTTAGCAAAGAGACTGGTGGCACTTTGCTTGTGCCCTAGAAATTTGTGGAATTTTGAACTTGAGAGAGATGATTTAGGCTATCTGGTGGAATAAATTTCTAAGCAGCAATGCATTCATGATGTGACACGGGTGCTGTTAAAGACATTCAGTTGTAAAAGAGAAGCAGAGCATAAAAGTTTGGAAAATATTCAGCCTGATGAAATGATACAAAAGAAAATCCCATTTTCTGAAGAGAAATTAAAGCCAGCTGCAAAAATTTGCATAAGTAACAAGGAGCCGAATGTTAATTCCAAAGACAATGGGGAAAATGTCCCCAGGCCCTGTCAGAGGTCTTCATAATAACCTCTCCCATCACAGGCCCAGAGGCCTAGGAATAAAAAATGGTTTCAGGGGTTAGGGGCAGGGTCTTCATTCTGTATGCAGCCTAGAGACTCGGTGCCCTGTTTCCTAGACATTCCAGTCTTGGCTGAAAGGGGACAACATAGAGCTTGGTCTGTAGCTTCATAGGGTGCTGATTTGGAGCCTTGGCAACTTCCACATGGTGCTGAGCCTGCAGGTGCACAGAAGTCAAGAACTGAGGTTTGCAAACCTCTGCCTAGATTTCAGAGAATGTATGGAAACACCTGGATTCCCAAGCCAAAGTTTGCTGAGGGGTAGAGCCCTCGTGGAGAACCTCTGCTAGGGCAGTGCAGAAGGGAAATACGGGATCAGAGCCCTCACACAGAGTCCCTGCTGGGACACTGCCTAGTGGAGCTGTGAGAAGAGTGCCACCGTCCTCCAGAGCCCAGAATGGTAGATCCACTAACAGCTTCACAGTACACCTGCAAAATTTGCAGACCCTCAGTGCCAGCCCATGAAAGCAGTTGGGAGGGAGGCTGTACCCTGCAAAGCCAAAGGAGCAGAGCTTCTCAAGACCATGGAAACCCACCTCTTCCATCAGTGTGATCTAGATATGAGACATGAAGTCAAAGGAGATCATTTAGGAGCTTTAAAGATTTGACTGCCCCGCTGGATTTCAGACTTGCATGGGGCCAATAGCCCATTTGTTTCGGCGAATTTCTCCTATTTGGAATGGCTTTATTTACCCAATACCTGTACCTCCATTGTATCTAGGAAGTAATTAACTTGCTTTTGATTTGACGGGCTGAAAGATGGAAGGACTTTGGACTGTAAACTTTTTAATTAATGCTGAAGTGAGTTAAGACTTTGGGGAACCGTTGAGAAAGCATGATTGGTTTTGAACTGTAAGAACATTAGATTTGGAAGGGGCCAGGGTTGGAATGATGTGGTATGGAGGTATTCCCACCCAAATCTCATGTTGAATTCCCACTTGTCATGGGAGGTATCCAGTAGGAAGTAACTGAGTTATGGGGACAAGTCTTTCCCGTGCTGTTCCCCTGATAGTGAATAAGTCTCACAAGATCTGATGGTTTTAAAAGGAGGAGATTCCCTGCACAAACTCTCTTCTCTTGTCTGCCACCATGTGAGATGTGGTTTTCACCTTCTGCCATTCTGCCATGGTTGTGAAGCTTCTCCACCCAGGTAGAACTGTAATTCTAATAAACCTCTTTCCTTTGTAAATTGCCCAGTCTTGGGTATGTCTTTATTAGCAGCATGAAAACAGATTAATAAAGATAGGGACATTTGGAATATGCACATGTTGAAATACCGAAAGGAAGGAATTGTGAAACGTGGGCTAAAGGTCCTGAAAAGAACTGTAAAACATCATGGAAAAGAAATAAAAGACTAATAGCTCAGTATTTCTTACCTTTTAGATATCACAGTGTTTCCATAAACACTTTAAAGTCATAGATTTGTTTTTACTTTCATCTGAAACTTGTAAGTAAAACATTGGGTTCTCCACATAAATAAATGCCCTTTTCATTTGGGAGGTGGCAGATTTCTCCACTAAATTAGAAATGAGCTTCATATATCTTCATCTCATAGATGCTATCTACTAGTCACAGAGTCATTAACTATAATTGAATGAAATTCCTGCCATAGCTTAGCTCCAAAATTAGCATCTACAACTCCATTCAACATCCTCTAATAGACTTCAGAGGGGGACATCTACTGTATAATATTGTTGAGGGTTTTTTTTTTTTTTTTTAAGTCTTAAGTTTTCAGGATCTTACATGGAAGACATTATTACGTTTTGGATATTCAGAATCAGTGTCTCAGCTCCTTTTCTGATCATGGACTCCCATTGCTTTCTTAAAAATACCTTTGTTAGCATATATGCAAACAAATTATGTTGACTTATAACCCATTATTTTATTATTTAGTACTAAAACACTGAAAAATAGTGTTATTTAGGTAACTTAAACATAGAATCCTTCTTTTATCTACTTGTTAAACTTTCTACCTGCTAATAATTTCTGCAGAGCTAATGTGTCCCTTGAAAACCTCAACTGTGGTTGACTGGCTCTGCAATTTAGGGGTGTTTCTATCTCCCGTGCTTTGCAGTACTAGTTGGTATTTCTAGCATCTCCCAGGTGGGTACCTTCCTCAATGTAATTATCATCTAGCTTATCCTCCCATCCAGCATCATTTATAAAAATGCTAAATAAGACCAGCTATAATACCGACATCCCTGAAGCATATGCCTTAACACCTTTTCTTAACTTGAGGCATTGCCATTTATCATTACATTCTTTTAGCCAATTTAAGTCCCAGGAAGAATGTTAATACTGAATCCAATTTGAGCTAAATTTTAATTAAGATTTCTGGAGACATTTTAAGTGATTTAACTATAATCAAAATTGCTATCTCTTTGCTACCCCCATTCTCTTATTTTCTAATTTTATCCATATGCAAAAGAGAATTAGTTTGTCTAGCTTGAATAATTCTCTCTAAATACGTGTCATTCATTTTGACTGTTTCTGCAAACAATTTTCTTCTCCTTTGCCTTTACGAGTATGTCTGTCAGGCTTATACAAGTCCCAGAATCATGTCATAACATGCCTTTCCTTCCAGCAACCACATCTGTCCACCCCTAAATGCCCAGTGTCAGAACTTAGTTGCATTAATGCTATTTCCTTTTTCATTCTCAATTATTTTTTGCTATTTCTGTGAACATGATCACTCTAACATGACATATAATAAAAAATAGAATATGCCTAATATAACCCCTTCACCATAGTGCAGTGTCTAACGTACTTTGTTTACATTTATTGAGGATATTAAGCATGAACTTTTGAATGGGAGATTAATTAACATGGTGTTCCTGAAATTGAATTCAAGTTTCAAGGTTAATATGCATGTTACATTTGATCAAGGAAGGTATGCCAGTGTCTTCACCACATTTTCAAATAAGTCTGAAAACTACAAAAACTACTACTATTTAGATGTAATGCATTGAAAACATAGTATATAAGAAAATGTAAGTATATAAAACATTTCTACAGGTTAATTTACTGCAATTATGTGTGTTTTCTTTATTCCACAGAAAACTTTTAATCATATTCCTTCATGTGTAAATTGAGGCCACCTTTCTTTCATTCTTCACGTTTTATATAATTAATACAGAAAATACTGTTGATGTATGAAAAATGCTTACTGTAAGATCTGCTAGAATCTCTTTTTATTCTTTTTTCTTCTTTATATTCATCAGCAAGTCGAAGAGCCATCTTTAATAAATCACTGTTGCTTTAGTGTTGCTTGATGAAGTTAATTATTATTATCTTTTCACAGGGTAACCCAAATAAAGCCTTTATGAGACTATATTTATTTATACAATATTTATTTATACAATATTTATGTATTTATACTATATTTATGCTATATTTATACTAGTTGATTCCAAATCATTACAGATATATGTAAGTTACCTGTACAGAGGTTTGCATGCTGATTTCAAGGGCTCTGAATAGATTCTTTTCCTCAAAGAAACGTTTCTCAGGCTGTTACCCTTGATATTCTACAATGGGAGATGCATTTGTTTGACTGATGAATTGTTAATACTCTGACTTACCAGTCCTTTGTAAATCAGGGGGTGCAAGTTAATCTTTCCTAGAGCAATTGTAAACAAAAGGGCTACAAAGACGAGAGAGTCTCTGGGAGACGAGGAAGAGAACATTACGAAAGGAAAAATGAGAGTAAAAGGAAAGATGGGAGTAACAAAGGCAAACTATGCCTACTTCATTTTTTCCAAGTTCGTTCTGTTTTAATATGAGTTTGTGTGTTAAGAATGCAAGGTAAGACAAAAAAAAATTAAATTTCCTATAGGGATATTAGATTTTCTGTTAGGGCTTTCCACTTTTTCTGTTTATTAAGTCAAATAAGCCTTCAAGATCCAAAAGTTTATTTCTTATCACTCTCACAAAAAAAGAAAAAACATTCTTATTCTTGTGATGACTTCAGTATTGTAGTGGGACACAGTGGCCTCGATTAAAAAAATAATAATAACGAGTATATTTGTTAAGGAAACTTGTGTTTTTTTTCTTTGAAAGCAAGCTCCTTTTGCTGGGGGAAAAAATGGCATGGTGGTGAAAAGTTGAGTCTCAAGAGGATTTACGTTCTGATTTTCAATTGCAGCTCACTGCAGTCGACGCAGACGAAGGGTCAAATGGGGAGATCACATATGAAATCCTTGTTGGGGCTCAGGGAGACTTCATCATCAATAAAACAACAGGGCTTATCACCATCGCTCCAGGGGTGGAAATGATAGTCGGGCGGACTTACGCACTCACTGTCCAAGCATCGGATAATGCTCCTCCTGCAGAGAGAAGGTAATTTATATTAGAACCAATGCAGTCTTTTCATCGGGCCCGTTTAACCCTATAATTAAATTTAAGAAACGCAGCAAGTATTCTTTTATCCTATAAATATCTAAATTAGATCAGAAAACCAGAGAGACCAGATTCTCAGGAACTACATGTATATTCTGATTTGGTTAAATAGTGGGAAAAGGACAATCTCAGAGGCGTATTTCCAATTTCTTACAGAAAAGTAAGGCTGCAGACAGAGAAAGAAAGGCTCTTTTCTTCAAAGAAATTAATAGGTGTGTCAGTGGCATGTAATGTCTTAGGGTTTCAACGTTATTTCTGAGTGTATAAATGATTATTAGTTACGTAAAATTATATATGTATATACACAGACACGCACACGCGCGCGCACACACACACACACACACACACAGAGCAAGCTAAAACATTTCCTACTATTACAATTGCATCTTTCTAGTCTCCTACCTGAGAAATCTCTTTTGTTGTTTATTATTTCCAGATTTTCAGTATCATTCCAAGAAAATATGAATAAATATTAATGTACTCCTTCATTTTGCAGGTTTTTTTTTCCATTCACTATGTATTCTGGAGTTCTCTCCATGTAAATTCTAGATAAATCCTTCAAATTCTTTTTTTACAGTTATGTAATATTCCTTAATAAGTATGTATAACTATGGAAGTCTATTATTGATAAAATTTACAATTTTAGTCTCTTTTACTGACAGTGGAGAAATAGATAACATTGAATATGCATCAGTTTGAATGTGTGCAAGTATGTAAGTTTCTTATATTGCCATGTTAAACCCAGATTACAGTTACTCTACATTTTCTACTTGTGTTTATGTGGATTCCTATTGCATATTTAAATCTTTGTTGTATTTGGGATATATCCTGGTATACATTAGGAGGTATTACTGTAGCCATGGTTTTTTCCAGTCAAGTACTCTGTGGTTCCCACACAAGACACTGGATAGTTCATCTTTTCCTCACAAATTTTAGATTTTGCATTTATTATATATTTTCTTATATATTTTGATTTTAACCAGATGTTCTATTCAATTCTATTATTTATATTTTATGAGCTATTACCACAAAATTTTAATGGTTAAGGTTACATAGTATGCTCTATCCTCTGGTGCTACAAACTTAACTCAATGCAATTTTCCCTCAAATTATTTTTCTTCTCCTTCTCTTAAGTTTTCTTTTACATTAACCAAGCTAGTTCAATGTTTTCATTTTTGTTTTAACTGTATTTTTATTAGAAACACAGTAGATTTATAAATTAATTACTTAGGAATATATTATATACATTTGATGCTGAATCTTTCTACCCAAGAACATTTTGCATTTCCATTTGTCTATGCATTTTTTTCTTTTTATATAAGTTCTGTACATTTCTTGCTTGATCTTCTTCTATATCTTTTGTTTTAATTGTAAACAAGCTCCCCACCATCCTCTGCCCAGATGAGTGGCACAATCCCAGCTTAACTGAAGCCTCAATCTTCTGGGCTCATGCAGTTCACCACAATCTCCCTAGTAGTGGGTACTGCAGGTTCATGCCACCAATCCTAGCTAATTTTTTTTTTTTTAATTGTAGAATCAGAGTTTTGCTATGTTGTCCAGACTTGTCTCAAACTTTTGGCCTCTAGTGATCCTCCTGCTTTGGCCTCCCAAAGTGCTGGGATTACTGGCATCAGCCACCATGCCTGGCCTCTATTTTCTTTCTTTATTTTCATTCGCTGGTATACTTCCTATAAAAATACCTTACTTGTTTGTGACTTGAATGAGCCTGCCTTAGTGTTTCCCCATTACATTTGTCTATGGTTTTAAAAACTATTAATATGTTAGGAAAATACTCATCTATTTTTATTTTATTGACTTTTAAAAATAGTAATAATACTTTTCTCAGGTCAAATAAATAGCTGTCATATATGAGGACAGTAATGACTTTTTTTTTTTTGAGTTGATGATATAATGATTGGTCTTACTATTATAGCTCCTATTTTCATCCATTGTATAGTTGAATCTATTTTGTGTACATGGTATAGATTCTATCAGACTGTAATGCTTTACTCTTGAAATAAGCTGATATTATATACTTGCTGATATTTTATTTAATAAAATTAGTCTGTACTTTTCTTTTTGAGAAATCTTATCAAGATTAGGTAGAATTGTCATAATAAAAAAAACAAGTAAAAACAAGAAATTTCCCAAAATTATCAATATCAGATGTGAATGTATTATATACCTGTATAAAACAAAAAAAATAAATCTGAATTTGGTTCTCTGGAAAAACACAACAAAAATAATGACAGAATTAATTGGATAAAATAATATCTAACCTAATCAAGAAAGACATAAAAAGTAACACTGTACACAATAAAATCTAATGAGGAAATCACACAGAAACAGAAAAAAGTAAGATTCATAAGAGACAACTTTGCTTAAATATATACAAAATTTGAAAACATAAATGGATTGTTCTTTTAAAAGACACAATTTACCAATATTAGTTCAAAAAAAAAAAAAGGAAATCTTAAGAAATCAGTACTAAAGAATAAATACAGGAAATTGTCGGATAACTCAAAAATACTCCAGGTCCAGGAAGCTTGACAGAAGAACTCTAACTAAACTTTCAAGGGTGTGTGATTATCATTAATCACAGAGATATGGTAGGTGGAGTATTAGATTCTCATTGATATTTTTAGGTTAGATTTCCTCCTCCTTAATAGCTTGTTTTCCTTTGAATCTCGTGTCAAAAAATAATTATCATGCCCATTACCCCTCCTTGCTGCCTTCTTTTTTCTATCCTCATATCCTATTGTCATTTACATACTGGAAGGTCACACTTGGAAGTTTATTTCCTACCTTCCTGACATTCACTTCACCAGTACTCCTATCAAACTTCTTGGTGATTTTATAGCCAATAAGAGGTTTAAGGTATCTCCTATCTTGCAGTCACTCTGACCAAATACCCTTACAGCCATCCTCAATGCCCCTTTTTCTCCCTGACTCCAAACATGACCTGGAGAAACTCTTCTATGTTCTACTCTAAAAATATATTCAGAAAGCAACAACTCCTGCCACTTTGGTTATTAGCATTCCAGTCCAAGCCACTGCAATCTCTAGTTCAGAGTGTTGAAAACCTCTTCCAACTACAAGTCTTCCTGTGCTCCCTTCAGTTTCTTCTCAACACAATAGCCTGGGTGATCCTGGTAACATAGAAAACATCTCAATCCATAAGTCAAGCTCTCCAGAGCTCTCCAGTGCTTTCACATTTCACACTGAGTAAAAGGCAAATCATTAAAATAAATTCAAAAGGACCCAGTGAAATTTGCCAGCTATCACTAGAGTTAGGACACTTCTTCATGTCACCAGTTTATACACTTAATCTTCTACTCAACTCTGCTTTTCTTAGTCCATTCCAGTTGTTGGACCAGTTTCCTCTCTGTCCCTTAGGATCATAGCTCCCTTCAAGCTTTTGAATTTGGTTTTAGTCTTTTCTCAGCCTGGATGGCTCTTTTCTCAGATTTCTCCATGAACTTATTTCCTTCAGGTGTCTGTGATAGGAAAATTTCCTTCCCGCCCAACAAATCATTTATTACATATTGCCATTTACTGCATTCTAGAATACAAAGATAACTATAGTACCACAAATTGAAAGCCCCCAAAATACAGTAAAGTATATAAAGAAGAATATAAATTAAATTTAGTTTAGCATGGCAATTTTGAGATTAAGGTAAATTCTGGGCCTTCTAGGGTGTGGATAGAGCCCTTATGATAATGAAGGAGTACAAACAAGTCATCCCACAATAAGAGAATGAGGTCGACCAGATGAAAAAAGGTATGTGACCTTATTGGCACAGCCTCACAGCTTGTTTATGGGTAATTATTATTCAGTGTTACTAGGGCATAAAATGATTGAAAGTGGGTTTGAAAAGTTAAAGGCCATGCCATAGAAAGTTAATTTGCTTTGATAAAAACTCAGACTTAACCAATCAATAGGAGGAATTCTTGGAAAGACTTTTAAATTAGAAAGTCATGTGAGAAAACGTCATGGTTTTGTAGTCAATCTGACTGGCTGAATGGAAGGCAAATTTTGGGGGAGCAGAGGCATAAGACTCTAGGGTAAATGCTGCTGATGTCCTGAACTGGGTATGTTAGGAAGAATGGAGAGAGAATTGTCAAAAATAAGATAAAATATCTCCCAGGTTTTTGTTTAAGGTGATGTCATGTTGGTGATGTCAAGATGATACACATGGCTTGGGTGAGGTCATCAATTTAATTTTGGACACATTTAGTTGGGTGTGGCCAAAGTTCATATATCCAAAAAGCAAATATACACTTGGCCCTCCATATCCATGGCATCCACATCAGTAGATTCAACTAACTGCAACAATTAAAAATATTTGAGGAAAACATTACATCTGTACTGAACATGTGCAGACTTTTTCCTTGGCATTCTCTAAACAATACAGTATAACAGCTATTAGCATTAAATTGTATTATGTATTAAAAGTAATCTAGAGATGATTTCTAGTGTATGAGATAATATCCACAGATTATATGAAAATACTGTCTCATTTTTATCAGAGACTTGATCATCTGTGGATTTTAGAATCCTTACGGGTTCTGGAACCAATCCTACACATGGGTACTGAGGGGTGACTGTGTATGCCTGAACCTGTTAAAACAGCTAAGGGCTCCTTCTTAGAAGAAATATATAGAATAATTTCATACATTGAATAGTTAACAGAATCTACAATAAGAGCCAAGTCAGGTTTGAGTAAATTTTAAGTAATAGCTTCATCTGTGCTAGGTTTTTCAGTTCATTCAGCAACTCAGTTTGTAGGATTAATTTCTCTCCAGAAAATAGCAAATATCATTATCTTACAGTGAACATGACATTATCCCAGCAGGAAGAATGGAAGTATATGGATTTTATTTTCTACTTCCCACTTGATGTTTCACCAGACATTCTAAGGTGAGTTTTTAGTATCCAAGGCATTGTCTAATATATTGCCAGCTGTCACTAGCACTAGGATACTCAAGCAATTCTCCTGCCTCAGCCTCCCAAGTAGCTGGGATTACAGGTGCGCGCCACCACGCCCAGCTAATTTTTGTATTTTTAAGTAGAGATGGGTTTCATCATGTTGATCAGGCTGGTCTTGAACCCCTGGCCTCGTGATCTACCCACCTCAGCCTCCCAAAGTGCTGGGATTACAGGCGTGAGCCACTGTGCTCAGCTTCAGCTCTGCTTTCCTTAGTCCTTTCCAGTCATTGTACTAATCTCCTCTAGTCTCTTAGGATCATAGCTGCCTTCAAGCTTTTGAACTTGACTTTCGTTTCCTCTCGGCCTCGATGGTTCTTTGCTCAGATTTGTCCATGGCCTCATTTCCTTCAGGTGTCTGTGATAGGAAAATATCCTTTCCTAAATGTCTTTAATGACACTGATGATTGATAATACTTATTGAGCATACACAAGGGCCAGACACTTTGCTAGCTCCTTTATATATATATATATATATATATATATAATTTTTAATGTTAACAATAGCATTGTGACGTTTGCATAATTTCACTTCCATACCAGGAATCTGAGGCTGAAATAGGTTAATTGACTTGGCTAAGCAGTCCCGTTTCCCACTTCTACCCCCCCAGTAAACAAGTAGTAGGACCACAACTTGAACTCAGGGTTGTTAGATTTAAAGCTTTTTCCTCCACTGTTTCGTATCTACAGTCTTTGTAGTTACTGCTCTGGAGAACTATAATTGTTTAGTGGCAATGCTGTCTACAAGAACAATGTCACCTTTTTTCATTTCAATTTTATTTAAGTCCTTCAATAGTCGTCAATTTGTTGTGTTTTATATACATATTTTTCATTGAAGATGGTGTTGTGCTCAATAGATCTGGTCGGATCTATATGTGGCCAGTATGTTATGTTATATTTAAGGTGTTTTAAATCAGTTTGATAATTTAATAGATTAGAATTCATACTCCTCTTTTTGCTCAGTTTCTATTTGTAAGCCATATCATTGATTTTCCCGATAAGCTATTGCCTGCAATTATCAGTACAATAAACAGTTTTTACTTAAGTAAAATTATATTCAATGCCAGAAAACAAAGTGCCATCTTCAGATTCTGAGTATAGTATACATGTCTTCTCTGTGACATCAAAAATTTAGTTGACATATCTTCACATTTATTTTTATTAGACAATGGCTTGGATACTAAAAACTCACCTTAGAATGTTTGGTGAATCATCACGTGGCACCTGCAGAGAATAATACTCCATATACTTCCATTCTACCTGCTGGGATAATGTCATGTTCACTGTAGGATAATGATATTTCCTATTTTCTGGAGAGAAATTAATCCTTCAAACTGAGTTGATGAGTGAACTGAAATGTTACAAGGCTTTGCTTTTGGTATTTCTTTTATAAATAAGATTATATTTAAAGATTATGAACAAAAAATATATATATATATATATATAGTCAGATTTTTTACAGATGAACCCAGCCAGAAACCATGGCATTTAAAAAGCTAACTAAATAATAACATCAAAAAATGACAGCAATCTTCAGAATTTAGACAGTTTTCTATATTATTATTTTAAGCTTGGCAGCTTCAGTTCATAAATATAGTAATATTGACTCAAAATATGGCCAATATGAATTAAATATCTATGTATTATTCTAATTTAGTAAACTAGCTGAATATTCAAAGAGTAAGGGAAGGAATAGTACATAGCTTTTTTTTTTTTTTGAGGTTTTGATAAGCATACAAAGATATAAAAACCAAAAGATTTTTTAAATGCCTAAGTTATTTTGAGATATTCTTTAGTGGTGTATATTGTTTAACTTAAGTTATCCAATTAAATTGTGTAAATATTTACTTCATCCTAACATGAGTAAACCACTACTATTTGATAATTACGCTGATATCAAAAATAAGAGACAGTCCCTCTCCTCAGATAGCTTGTAATAAAATTATGATAAAAATGATCAATGCATGGGCTAACATACTTTTTTAATTCCCTTTTTTTCATAAAATACAAGGCTATGTTTAATTAATATGAGATGAAATAATTCTTAAATAAAATTATATTCCCATTGTGAATATATATTCTTCATAAAATACAATTTTCTCTTTAAAATATTTTACTAGTGACAAATGTACATGCTAAACTTATCATTAGTAATCAATGATGAGGCTGTTTATTTATTCATTTGTTTTTATAAAAATTGACTAAGTTCCCACAAATCCAGGTGTCTGGGGGAGGTACTGGAAATAAGCAACAAGTAAAATGAGATCTCTGCCCACATAGTATTCAGATATAGGCACAGGTACATCTAAACAGGTAGTAGTAGGTAAATAGAAGTGCAGGTTTACCTAGGCAAGAATGGTAATGGAATATTCCAGCAGAGGAAACAAGAAGATCAAAAGAAAGAAAACAAAGTAGTGTGTTAAAGAATTATGAATGACTGGGCACTTTTGGTTATCATTGCCAATCTGCTTAAACGCCAACTGAGCCTCATTGTCAAGATGAAGTTTATATCAACAGGTTATAGTCTATGAGTCCCACCTCTGTAGCTTCAAATTCTACCACGTCTTTGCTTATATATACCCTTCTCTTTAGTTCCAAAAAACATACATTTATTTTCTTCAGTGCTCTGTAAATTGACATGTGAGTTTTCCTCTGTCTGTTAAAGTTCTGTGGTATTTATATATAAATACATCTTGCATCTTAAAACTCTGCCCCCGTAAGTTCTGAAAGTTTTCTCTGACCTCTTATGTTGGTTTTCAATCTGAAGTTTTTGTTCCTGTAGATTCCTGTATATACTTACAAAATAATAGAATAGAATCTGTGAACATTGAGCTGTAAATATAGCTTTTCTAGCACAATATTGGTGGAAGACAAAGGAAAACAAAAACAGTAATTTCTCTGTCTGAAATCTACCAGAACAAAGCAATATAAATATCTGTAACCCTCATCTTAGAAACAAGCTAGAAATGCAGAATTACAAATAGACACTTTGTAGCATGTATTGACATATTTAGTAGAAAATAACAATAAAAATAATACAATCCTCTTTAAGCCAGTAACATTATGTCATTACTACTGATTACTATTCTTATATCAAAAAGTTGTCTTTTTAAAAATTTTTTTATTATACCATTTCCAAGCTTAAAACATCTTAAGTGTATTTTCCAAACCTCTTCTTTATTCATAATTTATGTTTTCCTTACAATAAGTGCTATAGATGAAGTTTGATTCATGGTATTATTAATTTAAAATTGTGATGTCAGAGTCTGAACCTCAGACTTGAAATAATTTATCGTTTCCTGTAAGGTAACATCCTTTATTACAAACTAAAAATGTTTTATATCAACACATAGAAAGTAAAAATCATCCAATTTACTTTACTTATTTGTTCTTGTAGGATGTAGGGAGCAATGGAAAGCAGACTTTGAGTTCAGAAACCTTGTATTTTAGTTCATCTTCTGTTGCTAATTAATTTTATAATCTTGATTCAGTCAAGAAATCTTTTCCATTTTTAAATCCTCTTTTGTAAAATGAGAATTAAATTAGATGATTTTAAATTATAAGAGTGTTACCAAACACCAAGGTTTTGGTCAAGGTCATGTTGCTCACCACAGAGGAAGCCAATCACTGACACAGCAATTATTGCCAAGGAAGAAGGATTTAATTGGGTGCTACAGCTGAAGCGATGGGAGATCAGTCTCAAATCCATCTTCCTGACCAACTAAAATTATGGGTATATATAGCAGGGAGAAAATGTAACAATGTGTAAGAAAATAGGAACTGGGTAAGGGCAAGAAAGCAATCATGATGAATGGGGGATCTAGCATCTCATTGTCTGGATATGGTGATATGGTGTGTTTCAGTTCTTTAATACTTTTTTGAGAGGCCTGAAAGTTGTTTCTTGAGAAAGGAACTTACATAAAACAAATTTAAGTTCAAACTTTAATACCAGAAGGGTCAGTTTGTATGTTTATCAAAAAAAGGGACCTGTGGGACTACTGGGTGGGTTTCAGTGTCCCCTTTCTATTTATCAGTTCCTCAGTCATGGAGAATCTGGTTGTCAACCTTTCTGGCTGCTTAATGCTGAGGAGGGGTGTCATGGGCGGCTTCGTACTATGGGTGATTTCATGCCCACCCAGAAATGAAAGGCTAATCTAATAGTATAGTTTTCTTCTGAAATAGAGTATTTTTCTCTTCAGCCCCCAACTTCCAACAAAAGCAAGTCATAGCAGGACAAACATACTCACAAAATAAGCTTCAGGCCCCTATACTTAGCCTGATTAACCACCCAAAGTGCAAGAAGAATCATTGTTCATATAGATCCTAAATTGTCTTTGCTGGAACCTTTCACAAGGCCATTTCAGTCAAATACCTGAGAAAATAACCACTTCCTCCAACTGTGTCTCATTATACAAGAAAACATGTTGTTATTAAATCTCTGCAAACAAATACATCATCATGAATTAAGAACATACATAGATAGTTTATAAACTCTGGATAAATCAGAGAGAAAATATGCCTCAAATTCTGGTTACAAAATTATACTCTACATAATATACTTAAAGTATACTTAAAGGCTATAAACAGCTCCAAAAAATTATCCAAACACTAATAAACAAAACCAAAATGAGCAATGTTTCAAAGAAAAAAGCCATAAATATTATATCAGTCCTTCATTAGTTTAGTTCATGCAGTCACTTCTTGCTCTACTTCATATTGGGTTAACAATCTTTATGAACACATCAGCCTTTCAATTAGTGCCCTGGAAGTTTCTTCTCTAACCCAATGGCACAATCCCCAAAGTTAGCAGAAACCTGCATTCAGAAGCTCTTTTCATGAACTCCCCTAAAGAAGCAAGCCCAGGAGTGTAGCTATTAATCACTGTTTGAGAAGGATCAAAGCAAAACAGTCATTGTGGATGACAAAAAGCCTTAAGACAGCCATAGAGACACAGATGACAAAGAAATTTGGTTATTTCTGTGGTATACAGCAATTTTACATAATCATAATTATTACTGACAATATATATTAAGAAATATTAGAATTTTAGGAATCTCATATCAACAACCCATCCATATAAATATTACTCAAAGGAAGCTTAACACCACCTCAGATTTAACAATGCTTCCTGCATAATTCTAACATAACAGCTAAGCCTAATAAGCCTTATATGTCTTGCTTGAACTTCAGGGAAACTCATATCCAAAAACGTTAGTTTGAGTTCCAAAAGACTGAATTTAGAACTTGAAGTTTTGCTCTGGAAAGTCTGTCAAATAGCAAAGGTTTCAGACATCTGATATCACAAAATAGGATCACATATCACTAGAAAATATTCATTTAGCCAAAATAAGAAAAACATTTATCTTTTGAGAGAGAGTCAGTTTCCTAAGCAATGAGACCTAACAATTAAGATAGCAGGAGGCCAACTAATTCTGTCTCTCCCCTCTCCGCTTTTTCCCTGCAGTTAGTTTCCTCAAAAGGTAAACAAAACTACGTGAATTTTTTGTTCAACAAACAGACTTTTACCTTTGTATAGCTTACTATTAATGTTAAATCTAATTTTAATAAAACTTCAAAAACAAATCCATCTAATTTTAATCGGTTTGACTAAGGTAAGATTTTCACACACTTTTTATAGCCTTTTATAATTATCTATTAAAGAGTAGATCAGTGCTCCAAGAAAACACTATCACTCTGACACACAGGCCCAGACACAATGATGTCAGACACATGGCCTTGTATCATTGGGCTTTTGATATCAACGTTTAATTACAGCAATTCTGAACTAAGTTTATCCCTCAAAATTGTCCCTCACCATCTCATGCACTCATAGCTTCCACAGTCGTTCCTGAGCCTAGAGAGACTACGTACTTTTAATTTTTGATCCTGTGTCTCATGAAAGCAATTCATTTTTATTGTCACCATGTCTTGCATCTGAAGATGAAGTTTTGACTGGTATCAGTGCTCAAAATTTACAGAAGTCAGTGCTTTCTTCAGACCCAGTATTCAAAGACTTGTAACTTCACAGCACACGGATTAGTTAATAGGATATTTCTACTACAAAAGCCTATTATTCTAATATGCCACAAACTAAAATTCATTTGGAGTTTAGGAGGTACTACTTATAGCAATTCTATCCACTGTGTTAAAGTAGTTAGGTTACTCATTCCGTGTGTCTAATTGCTGGCATTTTAGTTACAGAACTGTGACCAAAAGCATCAAAGTTTTGATAGGTCCTTTGCCAAATTTTCAAAGTAAGAAAATTCATGTTGGGTGTTTTTTACCGTTATTAAAAAATGGCAAAGGCAAGTATCAGTTTTGGAAAATCAGAATAAGGATAAGCAATCTAATTTCACTTATATACTACACAATGAAACAAGGACAAAGTGAGAACCACACAATTTCTTTTCAACTATTTAAAAGAGCATCATCACGCACTTCTAAGATTCACTTCTAGATACAGTACTTACAACTAAGTAATTTTCACCACTAAAGTCTTCAAACCAGTGCAATACTCGTACATATTTTGTTTTCAAGTACCACGTGAATGCCCATCAGAGATAAATGGATCTGGATCAAAAATTACAACAAAGTATCACACTTTTTAAAGTAATTACTTAATTTAGTTGAATGTCACTTAATGTTAATATCACTTAATGTTCAGTTGGATGTCACTTAATAATGGTAAACACAGCTCAAGTACTTTGAGAGAAATCCCAATCAATATAACTTCCTTAAGGAAAAGGCCAGACGTTCCTGAACATTAAAACTTAGAACACATATCACAGTTTTTCCTCATTAAAGATCTGAACCAATTCAAATTATTGATTGAATTGAATTACCTTGGAAATAAACATCATTTAAATACTTCTATTCTCAGCTACTTTTCCAAATAACAAAATATATAATGTACTATTTCTGTTTAGAACTTAGAAAAATTAGTCTTTTATGTGATTTTTGCCAGGAACCTTAAAGTTATTTTTTCATTATCACTTTCTTTACCAAAAGTATATTTTCATATCTATAACTTTTTTCCATCTTTTTCTTCTACTTACTGATTTTCTGCTACCTTGTTTCATAAATAACCATTTCAAATCTATAATTTGAATTAACCTTCAGATAACTTCTGAAGCAGACAAAATGATTTGTTTTCTCAGTAAAAACCAATATTCTTTAGATTTCTTATCCTTAGTAGCCTTAAATTTTACTAAACACCTGAGAAGCAAGAAATCCTGAGCTGACTATCAGATATTAGCATTTTACAGATGAGAACCATTCCACAATTTTTAGAAATATGTTTCCCCATAGCTTTTTCTTAATTGGAAATGACCCAGACATCCATTTAGCATCAAAAACAATTGAGAAATTTTAAATTACACGTAAAGAATACCTACAACATTTATTCAGTTTACATGTACTCAGTTCTTTCATTTTAATAGTTTAAAGTTAGCTTTTTCTGACCGGGTGCAGTGGCTCACGCCTGTAATCTCAGCACTTTGGGAGGCCAAGGCAGGTGAATCACAAGGTCAGGAGTTCAAGACCAGCCTGGCCAAGATAGTGAAACTCCATCTCTACTAAAAAAATACAAAAATTAGCCAGGCGCCTGTGGTGGCAGGTGCCTGTAATCTCAACTACTCAGGAGGTTGAGACAGAGAATTGATTGATCCTGGGAGGCAGAGGTTGCAGTGAGCAGAGATCATGCCACTGCACTCTAGCCTGGGTGACAGAGTGAGACTCTGTCTCAATAATAATAATAATAATAATAAATGAAGTTAAATTTTTTCCTTGTTAATTACTTTTCTTAACATAGCTGGTTAATGTCAACTAAACTTTAAACTTAAATAGATAGGTATGTTTGCCAATAACTCACAAGATTCAGCTAACATTAAATTACTCTCAAAGAAGGTACACAAGCCAAAATTATTTTATTTTGGCTAGGTTTACAGTTTTATAACCTTCTATGCCAAACTCTGACACCTCAGTCATATTTAGCAAAACCATATATAAAACCCAGACAAAATGTGTGCTGACAATTCTAAAGACATATCTGTTTTTATTTTATCAAAATTTTTTAAGCCAGCTTGTTTATTAAGGTTTACTTAAATCATTTGAACTTGAAAAATACTTTGGGTTGACTTAATTTGTGTGTACTCTTTTATTTATAAACCAATTTGGTTGACAAAAAAAAAAAAACATAATACATGAACATACATAAACACATTAAGACACATATACACACACATAAAGATCCAATCCATTTTACCTCAGAACTCTAGCCATGAGATAGCAAACTCACTGGTTTACGCAGCCATACTTCTTTACCCCGATAGGTAATCCAATGAAAAATTTTGGGTAAAACAGTTTTCATGGCAGTTTGATAATTAAAAGCTAAACCTCCCCATACTCCAAACAACACTTGGACGAAAAAGCACCACTAGAGAACACCTATTAACCAGGCACGATTGTGGTTAGAGCAGTAGCACAAAAATCTGGATACATGGAACTCTGTCCCACTTTCCTATCCAATAGCAAACTCCAGATTCCAAAGAACATTGCAACCAAACAGTGATTCAAAAGAATATTAGCTTACTGAATTCTAACTTCTTATGAGTATCTCAAACGCAAACAATCACCAACATGATCCAACTGCAGAAACAACAGACGAGCCCTAAAAGTGTCCAAAGTGAAACAGTTGAGGTCTTCCTCTTTCTATTGGTTGGGCTTAATCAACCCACAAACCAAAATTCCTTAGGAATTTCTCAAATTGAGAGGAGCCAATCCCACTGTCTGGTACCTACAAAAGATATACACTTGCTCACATACACACACTGCACACAATTGCAAACAAGCTCCCAAGGTGTTCCTACTGAATCCTTCCTAAAAGTGTCCATATTAACACAATCAGAGCACTTCCCACTCTCAGTCATTTGGGCTTGTTCAACCTACAAATAAAAATTTTTTAAAAAATTCTCAAATTGAGAGGAAGGAATCCTCCTGTCCATGCCCACAAAGGATGTGACACTCACCTATCTGGATTCAGATGTCCAGTTTTAAACGTTGTTCTGACTAGACAATGAGGAATGTAGTTGGAGTAGCTGCTGTGGGACCAGAGAAAAACCAAAATACCTCCAACAAAAATTGCGTGGGCAACTGCTTAGGAGTTCTGAGACTCTCAACTCAAAGCAGCTAAGACACAAGCAATGTGTTCCTCCTGGTCAGGTAACCAAAATCTGTCACAGAAACACCAGGGATTCAGTCTAGATTCTGCCACTGGTCATATAAAAACCCAATCACTAAAGCAACAACTACTGCCAAAGAATAAGGTTTTAATCTAGTGCTGCAACTGAGCAAATGGGTAATCAGTCTCAAATCCAGCTCACTGACTGACTAAAGTTAGAGTTTATATAGCAGTCAAGAAATGCGACAATCTGTAAGGAAACAGGAACTAGGGAAAGACAAGGAAGCAATCATAATGAATGAGGAGTCTGGCATCTCATTGGATGTGGTGATCTGGTGAGTTTTAGTTTTTTGATACTTTTTTGCAAGGCCTGAAGGTTGTTTGGAGGAAGGAGCTCAGATAAAACAAATCTAAGTTTCAAGCTTTAAGACCAAAGGGTCAGTTTCTATGTTTATGCCCCACCCCCTCCCCCTTAAAACAACTATCTATGGAACTATTGGGTAGTTTTCAAGAGTATATAAGAAATAGATTACCTCTTTTGTTCTACTTTGACCTTTATCACCAGATGAAATATAATAAAGCTTTATGATGTTCATTTTTAGAAATGGAGATTTGTCTACATCATACTGGCTATATTACAAAATAAAATTTGTCGTATATAGATGCTCCGTTTTATGCATTTAGCACTAGCTATAAAATGTAAATACAAAATGCTCACATAAAGTGTTATTATTTATATAGTGACTGCCCTATTTTACTAAGTGCTTAATATAATGCTATTGAATTACTACTATTTAATACAGCATTAATACTATTATTTGATTGTTAATACTATTGGTATTCAATTTTAGGAAAGCTAACTCTGACATTGTGCTGACGTCAGGGATAAAAAGGAGATAGCATTTTAAAAGGCAGTAACCCTCAAGAAGGCTGGTGTTTATTTAAACACATTGTAGGGATGTGCCAGGCTGTTGAAGATGAAAAATGAAAGACCTTGAAGTATGATCTCCTCCAAATAACTCCAAGATTCAAGCCCAAGAAGGGGAAAAACATAATTAGCAATTTTAGCATTTGAATTATTGTGGAAAGGGTCAGAGGAACCAAAGGAGTAAGGACAGATCAAGGAGAGGTCATGTTGGCTAAAATTTATCTCTGTGTTCTATCTGAGTCTAGAGTCCGTTTTGTTTCAACATTTTAAAGTTTTCTTCTCTGTGACAAATATCCAAGTGCCTCATAGGAGTTTAAGGTCCTTACTGTAGTATTGTCACACATTAGCTCTCTAAAATGGGAAGATAATGAAAGGGAAAGGAATCAGGAAATATAAAAAATAACATAAGGGTAGTTTATACTTTTGTAAGTCTTAAGACACTGATACTTTTGTAAAATGCTTATAAAGTATTCTTGACCAGTAAACTGAAGATCTAAAGAATACCAGAAGCAGAAAGGGCCTAGCTTTTGAAAGAAAGTTTCAAATCTGAAGTACAGGGATATTTCAGGTGAAAAAAAAAAATGTTAAACAGTGAGGAAGCCTCTTGGATCCAGGGTTATTGAGGACATTGAGTTTGTAGAGTTTTGTAATTTAAAAAAACAGGTGAGTCTACATATTGTACTTTTCATGAGATTCTGAAGCAGTGGTCTTCAAATTCTAATTTCTATGTGTAGAACCTTGGACAATTGTGAAAATTGTAGATTCTTGTATCCTACCCTAAAGATTATAATCCAATATGTTCAAATTCTAACACCAACATACCCCATGCTGGGGAGAAGTAGAGTATCCTGCCTTTGTAGGACTTTAACCAAGTGAAAGGATTCAACTAAAATGTCTAAAATATTATAAAGGATTAAAAAGAATGGAAATAAGGAAAATGCGAGATTGTTTACACATTCATAAAGTAGAATAAGAAATCTTAAGCCTTATTTTGAGTAATAATAAATGATAAACTTGTTTCATATATATATATGTACTTACACATGCAAGTACACAAACTTATTTAATATTTATTTTGACCTTAGCTGTTATTATTCTCATGTATTATATGGAAATAATGAAGCTGAAAGAAGTAATTTGCTCTAGATCACTGAGGGCAGCAACTCAATTAGAATCCAGGAATATCTGGTTATAAATTCTATGTTCAACATCACTCACCTACTGTTATTACCAATAATGTTGTAGGACTTGTTATGCATAGACACTGTGCTATCAGAGAGAAGAAAGAGATTCATAAAATGTTTTAAAAACTTGATCAACAGACACTAAAATAAGCCAAGATCTTCAAGGATAGTATCAGGGAAAATGTTTTACCTCTTGGGGCTGCTGTTGGGGTCAGATCACCACTTAGAAAGATGTTAGGCCTACCTCAAAATGACAATTCCTTTGTTCTCACAACATGGGAAGTGGGAATCTTTGCAGTATACAATTAATTTTGTAACTTCCCATTGTTTTGTGTTGCCATTAATAATTATAAGTGTATAAGCAACATTTCATCATCATCAGTTGGAACCCATTTAAAAAATACAATTTGATTAATTTTATTGGCAAATTTGGATACTAAATTGATAAAAATCAGAGGCAGAAATGAATACAGATATTTCAACTAATTATAAAAGTTCAAATATTTTAAAGTGAGATTACTTTAGAACAATACCATGATAAATGTAAGCGTGAAATTCTTAAGTCACTGTAGCTTTTATGCTTAATATTTCGTTGGTGTCTGTCTACTGATGATATGCTCAAAAGCAACTTGAATTCAGGTATATTTAAAGTGACAAGCTATTAAACCAACTTTTAGTGTCCATGTTCTGACCTTCTTTTAAAAGGTTTTGAAAAGTAGAATAGTTAATAAACTCATAAATATTTGTGGTGACCTTGTCTTTTAATTGAAGCATGTTATGAAGAGTTTGGGACTAGTTTAAGAAGATTCTAGGCCAGGTGCAGTGGCTCACTCCTGTTAGCCCAGCACTTTGGGAGGCTGAGGTGGGCGGATCTTGTGGTCGGGAGATCGAGACCAGTGGCCAACATGGCAAAAGTCTGTCTCTACTAAGAATACAAAAATCAGCCAAGTGTGGTGGCACAGACCTGTAACCCCAGCTACTTGGGAGGCGGAGGCAGGAGAATCCCTTGAACCCGAGAGGCAGGGGTTGCAATGAGCTGAGATCACACCACTGCACTCCAGCCTGGTTGACGGAAAGAGACTCTGTCTCAAATAAATAAGTAAATAGAAGATTCTAGTCCCCAAATAGAAATTATAACACATGTGTTTTGAATTAAAATCATGACTTTGTTAAAATAGATAGATTCAAAGCATAAATCTTAGGCCGTGGTAGTATGTTTGTACAACATGTTGTGTGTGTCTGTATGTGTGTATGTGTGTATGTATACATATGTATACATATATATAATTTTTTTAAGATGGAGGGTTAACCTTATAAAGTTTCAGGTTTCACTGATACATTTCAGCCAATGTTTCCACCTTACAAACCTTAACTAACTTGCTTCTTCAGCTTTTGTTTTATGAGAAAATTCAAAGTTCAGAGGTATCCAAAAAGCTGACTGTGTCAATGGTAATTTTTTTTCCTTGTAATGGTAAGGTATCTTGTCCTTCAAGAAAATCTCCTATCAATATAAGGGCTTTATTAAATCTAATTTCTAGCTTATCATATTTTACTTTTTAGAGAAGATTTTAAAACATATTTAGTTTTGTTTGCAACTATTTTACATAGGAGTCCTTATGATCCTGACTCTTGATATACACTTAAATTAAGCCATTGATGTCAGCAACAGAACGAATAAAACAGTCCATAATTTCTTTAGTGTGTTATTTTAATCAATACTCCCTCTGCTGGTTTAATAGAAAAAAAGCCCCAAGGACAGCTCTTATTACCAGATGTTTATAGAATGATTTTGCTATTAGAGAAGCATTAAAAACAAAGTCAGAAGTCAAGGCAAGTTAATTTGTTAGCCTTATTTGTATAGTTATTCATTTTTAATCCACACTATTAATCTAAGTAGGAAAAACAGATACTGGAGGCAATTATTTTTCTTTTACTGAGATAATTTAATAAAACCATTATATTTTGGTGGTAGTTTTATTTTTCTATCCTTCCATTTTGATTTTATTATTTGTCATCAAATTTGGAAATTTTCTGTCCTGTAAACCCAACCACTGAATAAAGAATGCAGTCTAATGTTAAATGTAACGCAGATTCGTAACCATCCTGTTTGCCTCTCTATCTCTGCAGGCACTCCATCTGCACTGTGTACATTGAAGTGCTTCCACCAAATAATCAGAGCCCTCCTCGCTTCCCACAGCTGATGTATAGCCTTGAAATTAGTGAAGCTATGAGGGTTGGTGCTGTTTTATTAAACCTACAGGTATGTTTCCTTGGGGGGGTGTGTGTATGTGTGAGTGAGAAAATCCTGAAGTGACAAGCTTGACATTTAATGAGTCTATATTTGTGTATGGAGAGAAAAATCTCACATGCCTCCTACTCTAGTGAATGAAAATTCCATCTGGAAAGGAAAGCAAGGGTAATATGGATGGAGGGCTTCTACAGCTAATCTATTCTATTGATCGCCACAGTTGAAAAACTAACGTTTGGCTGGCAGGGATTAGCTGCAATCATTTCAGGAGAGAATGAAGGGATTGGAAACATGTACTTGAATATTTCGTACTTTGCATCCAAAGATTCTGCAGCTGACTATTATTTTCTGTCTTGTATGCCTTTGCACCAGCTGGATTTATTTTTACTGCAGTCTTGTATAGGGGAATTAACTTTGTACTCAAAGGCTGATGGTACGCATTCTAATTCTGAGTCAAACCCTACTTCATTTTATGGCTATAGGCAAATCTTGTAATTGCTGTGTTTTTTATTCATTTACAGGAAGGGGATAGTTTTAGCTGATAATTTCATTTGTAGCTAGAGATTCATGAGTATATGTATTACTTGCAAGATGATAGCTTGGTTTTCACCGTTTATATATTTCTGACCAAAGTATCTTTGGCCAGGAAATGCTCTGTCTTTGACTGAATATGCAGCTTCAAATTGGGCTAAGTATGATGTTGATAGTTTTTACTTTGCTATACCAATCATAAGAATCATAAGATGACATCGTTTTACATATGAATGTTCAGAGAACAGAGTTTATCTGCTGGTGTTACATGGGAATGGCAGGAGTTGCTGACTGAGAATTCATGAAGCTGGCCTTGAAGCTTAGGGGAGATTTTAACATGAGTGACACTGGAAAATCCCAGCATCAATCTTTACCATCAGCTGATGTGACATAAGGCACAGCTCCATCTTGCGCAAATCTCATTAGAGTATTGACACCCTCTCACTTAAATCCGGATGTTATAAAAGTGAAGATTCCATGGAATATTTGTATTGAAAAGGATGCAAAAAGAACAAAACACATCAATCTCATTTTCGAGATGTGGAAAGCTAACCCCATAGAAAGTAACTGATGCTTAAGATCAGTCGATTGAGTTTTCTTCACTTCTGAAACAGGGCTATTTCTATTATATCCTACCTATTACGGATAGCTACTGAAATTTTCTTGGCATCACCAAGTACTTCTCTTTGCCTCTGCTCAATTATTTATTTTGTTGCCTTTCTCCAGGAACCTAGACAGAGTTTGTTTTAATTGATTATTTAATATTTAAACAAAATTTTATGAAGGTACAGATATTAGTCATATGGAAATTTGGAGGGTTTTAGTGAACAAAATTTAAAAAAGGGAATAAAACCTACAATCTCTTTAAAAGGAAAAAAAACCTAGTCAAAGTATTGTAATGATAAAGAATAGAAATAAATATTAAAACATGTTCGTTTAATGGAATAATAAGATCTTTGCCTTTACATTCATAGGAATTCATTTATTGAAGCAAGAAAAAAATAAGAGAAAAGGAGAACAAAATAAATCTTACGTGTGTAAGATTCAAGTCAAGAAAGTATACATTTTATATTTAAATATTTCTCAAGTATGTGCCTTTATGTAATTTAACTTTCTATGAAGTAAGACATGATTTTACTTGTAAAGTGGTTCAGCCTTCATTTTAATAAAATCCAGGAAGATCTAGGAATCATTATAGTTCAATAATTCTACCTGTGAGTTAAAGATGAAAAGAAGATGGCTTTTTTCGTATTTCAAGTTTCTCTGGTACAAAGGCTGAAAAACTACTTGAAATGACATTTCTGTTCACCCTTTGTGCTTCTGGTACAAGGAAAAGAAAGGATGCCAACTGCAGTGGCAGTCTCTATTAGAAAGAACAAGGCTGATACCATGAAGGTACTTTTCACAGGCCACTAACCACTCGCTTTCGTCCATGATCAACTGAGACTGCATTTAAAATAGTGACCTAAAAGTTGAAAAGCTTCCATCAAATTACTTTTCAAAAGTCTTCTAATAAGAGGATGCGTTAGAGGTACCTGGGCTGCCTGCAGCCCCTCCATCCTCTTCCTTTTCACTCTCTAGCACTACCTACTGCTGACTCATTGCTCAGTTTGAAAGATGGAATTTGCAAGGAAATATATTTATGAAGATAGCAGCAAATTGACTTCAAACTAATCTGTTGGCTGGGTGCATTGGCTCATGCCTGTAATCCCAGCACTTTGGGAGGCCGAGGTGGGTGGATCATGAGGTCAAGAGATGGAGACCATCCTGGCCAACATGGTGAAACCTCATCTCTACTAAAAATGCAAAAATTATCTGGGCATGGTGGCATGTGCCAGTAGTCCCAGCTACTTGGGAGGCTGAAGCGGTAGAATCGCTTGACCTCAGGAGTCAGAGGTTGCAGTGAGCCGTGATTGCACCAGTGCACTCTCAAGCCTGGTGACAGAGCAAGACTCCATCTCAAAAAAAAAAAAAAAAAAAAAAAAAAAAAAACCGAATCTGTTTTGATGGAGATTAAAGTAGTTTCTTTTCAGACAACAATTCTTGATTCCCCCACCCCCAACTTCCCCTTTAAGAATGGGCCTTTTATGGTTTCTAAAAGTTGTTTGAGAGGCGGTGCAGGAATACTATTTTGTCTGACTGCTGTACTGATGGTGTTCCGTTGAGAAAAATGTTACCAGAATGCTGGTTTCTCAAAAACTGTTATGCTGATGAGGGTTAGTTATAGGTGGACTTTTTTCCTCTGGAGTTCTCACCAGCCACTGAAACTTGTCACAGTCAAATGCTGGAGCCAGATCATGCAGAAATAATGAGAGCCAGTCGTGTGCATCTCTTCCTGACTCTGCGTGAAGTTATGTCACTTTGCTAGCTAAACATTGCTATGGTGGACATACTTATGCCACTGAAATCATCAAGTAGAACGAATCAGTACCTTTCACTTCAAAGTTTTTTTTAAGTATTCATCAGTACACTACCCAATAAAGAGCTAATTTCCTTTAGTATTTACATCAATAGAGTATGTTCACACAAGTAGCTTCCTCCCTCTTTGCCTCTCTGAATTTTTAATCTATTTTTATCATGCTAAAGATGAGGCAAGGATGCTGAATCAAATTATGTTTTATACTCAAATATTCAATTATTTCTCTTCTTCACAAAAGCATTATTTCCTTCCAAATTACCCTTTCATGTAGTTCACATTCCATTTCACCCACCCCAGCATTATTTGCATATTCCTCGTTTTTAGACATAAAATTTTCTATCATCTCTGCCTTCTCATCCCGTAAAACAGTAACACAGTTGACCCTTGAACAACCTGAGGTTGAAATGCACAGGTCCACTTAAATGCAGATTTTTTGAGAGATATAATATAAAACCTGTCTATCTGGAGAGCCAACCTCTTGTATACAAAGGGTTCCACTGGACCCACTGTGGGACTTCAGTATGTGTGGATTTTTTTATATACTCAGAAATTCAGGAACCAATCCCCTGTTTACTGCCACGGATACTGTAATTAACACTTAGTGTGGCACTTAATATTGATTCAGGAACACTTTGTTTACTTTATTTACTTACGGTATCATTAAAGATAGCTAGCTCATATTATAAACACTCACAAAAACTCAATCTCAGTGATTTGAATCAAATATTATATATTGCTTACCCACACTATGTATCCATCATGGATCATCTACAGCTCTGTTTTTCATCATTTGTACTTCTCTTCAGAATAATGGAGCAGCTTCTATCTAGGGAAATGTTGTTCTAATAACAAACAAATGTATAAATTTTAAAAATGGGTTAGTTAAATAGAGCTTGAAAAATTAGGCTGTTTAATACGTTCTCTTAATTCATATTATTACTTGTGTCTACCATAATATGTATTGATCGTTTGAGTATATTTCTAATTTTTTGCTTGCAAACTAAGATATGTTACTGAACGTTAGCTGCGTTAACTTTCTTTTAAGAGGTTATATTTCTTTGACATATGTACAGTGCATCATTTCATTTGGTCATTAACCTGATTAACAAACAGGTGGATCTTATGATGGTTATTATTGGAAAAATGAAAACAATAAAACTCAGAAACAGCAAGGTTTAGGAGCCACAGTAGTTTTTCTCCCTTAGATATATAAGTCAGTGCTCTGTCTACGACATCACAGTCTTTTAGATTAGGCTTCAGAGAAACTATTATATTTTATTTTTACCTGTTTTTGGAAAGACGGGAATGTTTTGTATTACATTAGTTCTGTGTTTTCCAAAGGTTAGTTTTGTGATGTTATATTGGTGTATATGCGCTAAGGCTTAAAAATATATTCAATTTATTTTAAGGCTCTTATGAAGAAATGCTCTAGAGAAGTATGAATTGACTATTTTCCTCAGAGATTATAGAATAGAATACACATAAAAACCTGTATAAAACACAGTTGGGCAAAAAATTATTAATTTCTTAGATTTTATCTCAAAAAGTTCCTAATTCTGAGTACAGTACTCCCCAAGAATCCAATTGATAGGTCTGAAATAGTCCTGCATAACTTTATTTTAGAAATAGGTGAGGTTGTAATTTTTGCTAGTCTAGTATTACAGAAAGAGTCTGGCCAAGATGGAGGGAAGAAAATCCAAGAGAAATTCACGCAAAAAAGGGAAGATCACCATTCAATACTCTAATCGAATAACTGCTTAGTTTTGAGTCAATACAACTAAAGCAGAGGAGAGAACATTGGAGAAAAATGTGGTGATGGAGTGGGCAGTTGGCAAGAAAGCGTGAACTGTCCCCTTGAAGATCTTGCCCAGTATTGTAGGTAAGATCCATCCTGCCTGGATCCATAAATCTCAGAGTTTGTGCTTCTAATTATAAATAAAAATAAAGGAGACAGTAACACGTGAAGAAGAGAGGTATACACATCAGGTTGTAAGACAAGAGGCTAAGAACTGGACATTAGCTAAAAGACACATTAGAATTCCATAAGGTGCCACTAGTTCATAGGATCATTGATTCAGACTGAGACTCTTAAGGGTGGAATTTATTGGGGTCATTCCTCTATCTCAGTAATCCTAGAGCAACCTCAATACAGATAATTCCTTTAACGAATACACTTTTCTTTCTTCATCCTCTCTATCCCAGCACCAAAGGGAAAATAAAAGGAAGAAAAATAAGAATGTGTGTGCGATGATCAGATCTACCTACCTCATTCCCAGTACTTAGAAACAAAATTGGTTTTAAAATAACGAGGAAAAAAAAATAAAAAATAAAGAGTAAGGCATCATATTAATTAAAATGAGACAGTTTTACAGAATAATTACAGACATAAATTGAGACATAATTGATAAGCCAGCTACACAACAGAAATGGAGAAGATCAATACAGAAGCCTGAAAGCATCTTGAGAAGAATAAAACTGTTTGATTTTATTCCTAAGGAGTTGATATTCCTTATTCTGGGTATAATATAATACAGGCTTGGACTTTCGTATTTAGAACAAAAGCAAGAGAAAGGAAAATATCTGGAAACTTTATGAAGGTACTATAAGAGGTAACAATTAACAAATAATTAAAATATTCACCTGGCCCTGGCTCACTCCATTTCCAGACCCATAATTGGATATTTTCCTACGTTATGTGTTGAGCAAAGTTATAAAGTATATTATTCTCAAGGCCTTGATATTTTTTCCGACATGGTTTATTTAAGATAAAATTTTTTGTTCCTTTAACATTTCTACAAACAGTCAAAATATCCAGTTATCAGCAGTGAATGTGTGTCTGATTGAAAAGAACAAACACAAAGTAGTGTTGAATCAAATGATCCATATATCTACTGCTGGTGAGGTCATCCCAAAAGAAATTCAACCACAATTTGCCAAATGGATAAAAATGTATACATGGGGAATGGAGTGAAAGTATAACCTTCCTTGCATATAATATGTTCCTTTAGGATCAAAGGATTAGGATTTAGGAGGAGAAGGTAAATGCTGGCAATTTTCCCTTGACTTAAAATGTTTTTCTCATGGTTCTCTTTTTTTTTTTTCTTTCTTATTTTTTGCTGCTACTTTCTTATTTATGTTAACCTATGGACTTACATCTGAAAATGGGTGGTAGTGAAAACAATAATTTACTTGAAATATGTCAGTATTGATTTTAAAATAATAAAGAACATATATAGTGAAGCACAGATTGATCAAGTATAGTTCCCGGGTAAAATGGCCTGTATTTGAGAGACAAGTAAGATAGAACACTTTTTTCATTTTAAAAGGTTTGTAAGAATATAAAAACAACCAAAATATGGAACCAAAGGACAAAAATTAAAGAATAATATGCAGAGTCCATCTGTGTACCACAAAACCTGCAATTTTTACATTTGACCTTTTAGTTTTCTGTGAAAGATTAGATGTACTGACCCTTCCAGTATAACTTTGATAATCATTCAAAAATAAACAAAGTGTCCATTATATTTATGTAAAGTATAAAGTCAACTTTAAAATAGAAAATATTTTTAAAAGTGTTTATACCCCTATAATGTAGAATTTGTTTATTAAATTGGATTAAGAGATCATTCGTTTAACCATGTCAAAGATGAATATCACATTAGCTAGCTAAAGATATAAGCAGGATTCGTTATCAAGAATATATTCAATAGATATTTGTTAAAATAATGGGGACTATCTTATTCTTTGTATTTAAGGTACATAAGGAGGCAGAATTTTAAGTGGTTGGTTAATAGGAGGGAGACTGGTTGTCTTTAGGGTAGGGAAAAAGAGGTTAAATGAGATAGCAGGTAAATTGCAAAGAGTTTGAAATGCAGAAGAAAGTGTTTAGGAAGCCAAGCGGAGCAGATCACCTGAGGTCAGGAGTTCCAGACCAGTCTGGCCAACGCGGTGAAACCCCATCTCTACCAAAAATACAAAAATTAGCCAGGTGTGATGGCACATGCTTGTAATCCCAGATACTTGGGAGGCTGAGGCCGGAGAATCGGTTGCACCTGGGATGTGTAGGTTGCAGTGAACTGAGATCATGCTTCTGCACTTCAGCTTGAGCAATAGAGTGAGACTCTATCTAAAAAAAAAAAAAAAAGGAAATAATAAATGGTATTTTTTAAACTCCAGTTCTCCAAAAGGAACATGTTTTCCTGTTAACTCATAAACTCATAGAAGAGTTTAGGGTGACCATGAAGGTACTGGGCATTTTAAATGATGGATAAAAAAGTGAAATGTCAAAGAATAAGGAGGAGGCCGGGCGCGGTGGCTCACGCCTGTAATCCCAGCACTTTGGGAGGCCGAGGCGGGTGGATCACGAGGTCAAGAGATCCAGACCATCCTGGTCAACATGGTGAAACCCCGTCTCTACTAAAAATACAAAAATTAGCTGGGCATGGTGGCACGTGCCTGTAGTCCCAGCTACTCGGGAGGCTGAGGCAGGAGAATTGCT